>PVJX010013698.1:0-44386 GCA_004027295.1 Dolichotis patagonum | reverse complement strand
ACTCATTCTCCCACTTCTCCCCGATGAGGTCTTGGGTGGCAGAGCCGTAGGTCTGGAGGTAGTAGGTGATCTGAATGGCTCTAGCAGACTTGACCCGCTGGTCCTTGCTGTTGGGCACTTCCACTACCCCGCCCAGCTGATGTCCAATAAAACTGTTCCTCCCATCCTTGAAAACATGAAAAGGGGAGACTTAAGTTACTAGAAGGATGCAGGTCCCAGGAAACAGTGTCTTACTCTAAGTAAAGGAGCACAAAGAAGGCAAAGATGGGTGCTAGACACTCGGAACTGATGTAGGTGGAGAGGCAAATCAGGAGTTTATATAATCAACCTGGTGGAGCAATGTGGGACACCATGCATGATAATCTGGGTTAGAAAAGATGCAAAGAATACCATAGAACTACACAAGAGTCATCACATGCATAGAAAAATGTTCACAAATATTTTGTGATCCCCAAACATCCGCATTGTAACCATTTTCTTGTGTAGCAACCTATTATGGCTCTTTAACGCAGGGCAAGCTTATCCTTAAGTTTTCATCAAAAGTGAAGCATGGTATGACCTAACAACACTTCAAAAATTAAAATAAATAAATAATTGTCTTTTCTATAAGTATATGTTCTATAAATCTATGTGCAACTTTGTGGGACCCATAAATTCCTACATCAACATGCATACAAACAAACTCAAACATGAATGCCCTTCCTTCTTTGTATTTAGTGATATAACAGCACAGTGCAAAACAGTACAAAAATAAAGTTTTTTGTAATTTGTTTACTTATGTTGAAATGCTTCCTAAATATGCACAGGTTGATCAAACTATAAGGTGAATCTTTAAATTTAAAAAAATTTATTACATTAAGAGACGTATCACCACTAATAGGCATTGCCCCCAAAATTCTTCCGCACTTAAAACACGGTTATTCTGTCATTCTCGTCTCTTGCTGAAGCAGTTCTGGAAGTGCTCTTTCATGAGTATCTTTAAAGTGCTTGGTCAAAAATACAGTAAATGCTGCTGCCCAGCGCTGCATTGTCATGTGTTCTCAATCCACCTTATTCATCAGATCTGGCACTGTGTGACTTCTGACTCTTTCTCAAAGTCAAAATAATTATAAGAGGTCAATATTTTGCATCTATTTAGACCAAGGCAGCCATGGAAGCACAATAAAAAACACGCAGGAGAAAGGACTTCTAGAACTGCTTTAGAAAGCGTCAAGAACAATGGGGTGTGTTTGCAGTGAGGAGACTCACGGACCACGTCTTTCACTGTACTATTTTTTAAACATTTAATCATTCACCATGTTTCTGAAATGCACCATGTAATGTGAATGCTGCTTGGCTCATTACCATCTTCCCATGAACCCCTGCCTCAGAGGCAGGTTGATCTTTTCCTACATGGTGGTGGCAACGCTCCCAAGACTGGTGACACATTTTTGGATGTGGTTGCCAAAGGTCACCTCAGCTCTAGAGTGTGACATGAGGTAAGCAAGGGTGAAAAGGTGGAAGCCCAATAAGAGAAGCAGCCCCTCTCCAGTAAGACACCCCAAGGTGCAGGTAGTAGCGGACACAGGTGCAGGACAGAGGTCCTTGTCCAGTGTGCCTCATCACTCAGAAAGAAGCACTGACTCCTGTCACCAATTTGGAAATTTAATCTTTGCCACAACTGACATACACTTCAATGGCAGTGGTTTTCAGAATGCTGGAGCTGGGAGCAGGATGTCAGATGAAGAATAACCCTGAAAATGCAGGTGCTGGGTGAGAGGCAGGCGCCTGGGTGAATTTATGCCACAAGTAGACTGCACAGGAGCTGAACTGGGCAAAATAGTCCCCTCCACAAGTTTCTCAGAAAGCATAGCCAGGGTAGGAAACAACTCTTTCTGAACAGCGCAGGACAAGGGCGATGGACCCATAACCAGAAGTAATTTTATGGGATCATCAGGCAACTGGTAAATACAGGAACTAAGGGGTTGCTTAATCCAGGCACCTAAATCTGAGGTATATATATTTGTATTCTTGATATGCACTGAAGCATCCTAACATTTGACAGCATTTGCAAATACATGAAAGTTTAAAGTTTACTGAGGGTGCAAATGCTATTAGTAGAATCATCAACACTTGCAAAAATGAAATTTCATACCTCAATACTCATTTCTCCCTAGATGTTAGATAATTGCAGTCATTCTAATCAACTCAGCCTGACTAATTCTCAATGAACACAGTATTTCTTAAGAACAGTTTGATTTGAGGATGTCCTCCCCCTTGGTGTCACTGCCCACTTTCATGGGATCTTTGTAATTTCCCCATCTTTCTTCTTTATAAAAATTGAACAAAGGTTTAGCTCCAAGTTCCCAACATTCTCTCTTGGTCAAGCCCTAAGGTTGCTCCAATGAGTGCCCAGGGGAAGGAGGTCCACTTTGGGAAAGGAGGTGGGAATCCTGCCCAGGAGAGGGCCAGTCTCTACACTTTGTACTTGACCAGTGGACCCACACAGCTCCTCAGGCTTGTTTTTGTTTGAAGCATGGTGTGATTTTTGTCTCCTCCTTTCCCCCTCTTCTGGGCTCCGTTCCTATTTCTTGAGCATCAAATTGATTTACATCTCAAGGCCTTTGAGCCTGCAGTTCCCTCTGCTGGAATATTTTCCTACTCTCTTCTTAGGGCCAAGACTACTTCCTTCATTGAAGGTCTTAGCTTTAAGGAAACTACTGGCACCATACAATCTAAACCAGACCACTCCTTTGCTGCGACCTTTCTACTCCACAGTTCTATGTTGTATTCTTCTCGCTAGTGATTTTTATCTGAAGTGGTCTCTTAATAATTTAACCACTTCTCTTTGTCTCTGCAGGAAGATGCAAATTGGAGAGCTGCCCATTCCTATTTTGCTAATAAC
The DNA here is from genome assembly GCA_004027295.1 of Dolichotis patagonum. Classification (NCBI taxonomy): domain Eukaryota; kingdom Metazoa; phylum Chordata; class Mammalia; order Rodentia; family Caviidae; genus Dolichotis; species Dolichotis patagonum. The sequence continues at coordinate 41,502 of PVJX010013698.1, read as the reverse complement.
TTCCTTGTCCTGTATCTGGAACAAGTTCTCTCTCTAATAAACTCTGCACTTTTGTTAACCAAGTGAATTGCCTCAAAGTGTGCATTCCTAGTTGTGTTTTTGAGAGACAGTTTCACTAAGATCAGGAAATACAAGACACACATTTATCTTTCTTCTCAGTCTAGTCAGTCTCATTTCCCTGAAAACGTATTCCTGTTCCATTTTCACTGTGCACCAGACGTGTGCAGCAAAGCAGCTGACAGACGAGGCCATGGGATGTGCTGGAGAAAGGAGTACACGACAGGTGGCCCTGAGAGCTAGAACGACAGGCGATGCTCACAGCCCTGAAGGGAGCGGTGGGATGTGGGGCTGAGAGGAAGTGGGGCTGTTGAGGAAGGACAAGGAATCCCCTGCTAACATCTGTGGCTTCTTTGCCCTCAATAGAAAACCATTGGTGGGTTCGCAGAAGGACTTGATTTCCTTTTCTGGACTGCTCTCAGTGCCTTGGGAAAACAGACTTAGGGAGGAGGGATGCCTTTGAAGGAAAGGGCTCCACGAGAAAACCCCTGCAGTATCTCAGTTCTCGATGCGGCTTAGGAAAATGTCAGCAAGGCAGTCTCTGGTAGGCAAATTGTTCCAAGGTGAATCAATAAAACTGCAGGTCATGGTGCTATCTCACGGCCATAAAGCATCTCGCTGTGCTATCTCTCTAGCAGCAATAATGCTGGAAAAAAGTCTTGGGTTTTTTCGGCTTTTATTTAGTCTGAGGTGACTATTTTGTGTCATTATTTTCTGATTTTTACAATTATTCCCATCCAGTCCATGGCTAACCAGTGAAAAGAAAATTAAACTCATAGATAAGATCAAGTAATAAATTTTTAAAGACAGGAGAGAATGCAGACATTAATATCGTATATAGTTGTGCAGAGAAGGAATTATCTGATGATGCTGTGAAATTATAGGGAAACTAGTCTAATATCTGCTCAATATGTAGGCTAGGTTAAAATTTGGGTACTTTTCTATGACTGCAAGAAATTTGGTAGCACAGCTATGCGAGGCAATTGTGATTCAGATTTCATTGATTTTCGATATTGCAAACTTTTAGGTGGTCTGTTGTCTTTTATTGCTGAAAAATAAAACTTTTTGTGTATAATAGGTGGTAATCTTTCTAAAAGAACAGTAAGGCTTTGTTTGGACAAGATTTTTCCTTGTGTTAGTTTCTAACTGACGTCTCTCTGTTTCATTCTTATTGTTGGATAGATACGCAAACTAGGATTAAACGGAATCATCGGTTATCTTGATTTTCTATTCCAAGATTTTATTTAGTAGAAATAAGCAACTAATGAAAATCAAGTTCCTCCAGGGCATTTACTTTAAAAAATCAACATGAAGACTTCAAAGCATTAAAATGCCCTTACAGTATGAACTGAATTTCTTTTGTCATATTAGTAAGCTGGGAAAGCATGGTGGAGTATCTCAGAGTTTTTCTCTTTCTCAAAGAGAATGGTTTAAAAACAAGGCTTCTGTGCTACTGAAATGAAATAAAAACTTCAGTCCACCAGAATATGAAATAAGCTTAACAACACTCCAGCATATCAATGAACTGAGACTTGGTTGGGGATTTTTAATGTCTGTGGCCGATCGGCTGCCAAGAGTTGGCAAGATGCTAAGGAGGCACAGAGGAGCCACTTGTGTCCTCGAGGTGCTCAGGAGGCCCTGGAGGCAGTGATTATTTTAGTGAAGCGGGAGGCTTGGTGGGTGCCTGAGAAGAGCTGGGTCCCCGGTAAGGAACGCAGCCCTGGGCTGGAGAGTAGGAGTGTTGTGGCATTGTGCCTCTGGGACTGTGAGCATGGAATCTAGTGTTTGAGCTGCTGATGGTGCAGGAATTGGGATGAGACAAGTGTATGAAGATTCATTTACTCAAAAGTGCACTTTGCAGTGTGAAAATTGGACTTCTGGTGCCCCTTGGGATGGAAATGAGCTTAGAGAAGGGCATGTTATGCACATGTATGCGTATGTATATATACACATAGACATATTCACATGTATGTACATATACAAGTACATAGGTCCTCATGCAGTTCTTGGTGATATACATACACACATGTCATCTTTCTTACAGATTTCTCTAAAGCGAGTCTCACCTAACATTGTGTGAGCATTAAAAAGATACTTTTTTGAGCCAGGGATATAGCTCAGTGGCACAAGCACCTGCCTGACAAACATGAAGTCATGAGCTCTATTCCTGGTACCAAAAAAAAAAAAAGATACATATTTTTTTCAGATCTTATACAATGCACACTGTTCTGAAAATAAAATGTCCCCACATCAGGGATCTTTTTTTTTTTTTTTTTCTAAAGTAGTGCTTCTTCCGGAGTGCTAAAGGCATTTTGGGGAAAAAAATTCCTCCTTAGGGGTGTGAGCATGAGAATGACTCCCAGCGACTCCCAGAGTTCCAGTAAATTACAACAAATCTCTGTACAGAGTATCTTGCCTCATTGTAAAAACAAGATAAAGACAAGTAAAGGGAAGAGAATCTCTTGCAGTGAATATTTTATACTTCTGTTATAGGAACAAAGCACTACTAGCTCATTAACAAAAATAATGCAGAAAGTTTGCTAGTGGAATTGAACACAGGGTAGGTTGGAATGGGAGGAATGAATTCATGATGAATTCATCCAACATAATTTCACTTAGCAGGCCGTGGGCAGGATGGGTGGGGCAAAAGCCAGGACTTCCTTATTCCGAGGCTCAAACTCTGAGCAATCTGCTGCACAGACAACCTGAGTTCTCTACCACAGACTGTGCGATTTTACCCACCGAGACATAACAAAGTAGGCAACATGAGGTTGAACAGCAGATTTTTGGCTTGCTAAGAATCAGGTAAAATGCTAACTGCCCATGAGCTGACCCAATTTGCTCTGGGATAAATTGTGTTTTCCTCTCAAAGAAGAAGGGAAGCTCGTGGGTCAGTATCACTCTGTTTTGAGTTTGAGTTCTGAATAGTCCTTCCTGCTGTTCTTTCTAACTCTTGCCTTGTATTTTTCTATCCAAGTCATTTTATTATCTAATTTGACTAACAAAGGTCGAAGCATGTGGCCACATGATACCTCATTTGAGTACAGTATTTGCATTTAGCATCATGCTAAGTGAAATACATCTTATTTTTTTCTGGAATTATCCATAGAGCTGTAATCACAGAGGTATAGATTATAAAGTTAAATAAAATTCCAAGAAAGGTGCCATTAATTTATGTCATTTAGAGGCAGCATTTGCATTTAGGAATTCCATTTTTCTAATTTGTATTTTGATTTGCTTTCTAAGATTGTATCATATTTCATTGAAAGGGACTTCTGATAATTAATACATATTATCTTTTATCATTTGTTATATAAGTTCCAACCACCAAGTTCACTGAAGACAAGGAATGAAGATGGTATCTTTTTCACAATAAAAGAAATTCATATGGGAAATGTAGGGGATTGGAAATGTAATGGAACAAAGTGAAATTCATAATGTAGCGTGATAGTCTTTATGTACCATTGGGAGGTTGACCGAGTCTTTATCCCTTGATAAAAATGACTCCCTTGTATCCATACTGAAGATGGTTCCAATCTCATTGTTTTATATGAACATTCTCCCTCCCTCTTCTTTAGTCTATCTCCTTTCTCCTTCCCTTTCATTTTCCTCTATCACAAACTCTGTCTTCACTAAGTTCTTTTTCCCTCCTTCTCTCATCCTTTCTCCTTGTTTCTTCTCTTCCTTTTTCATTTCTGTCCTCCCTTTATTTGAAAGATAACTATTCTAAAACCACACCAAGGAATAATTATTGAGCTGTGGAAGTGAAATCCCATATAAACCACACTTGATTAAGTCCACTTTATCTTCCCTAAATTTCCTTTTCTTTGAAATCCCTTATGGTCATGTATGCTTTGAAAACATATGTTGTTATATACATTCTAATATAGCCCATGCAACTTTTCTTTACTATGACCAAGATATTCAGCCTGATTATTAAAGTAACTAAAAAGCTTTTGATAAAGCCAAGAAAGTAAATACTATCCTATCTCATAGCTCTGTGTGGGAGTTAGATAATCTTTTTCTCAGCATGGGAAAAAAGGGACTAGTGATTCAACTTTGTAAGTATATTAACATTTTATGAGCTTATCATATATATTTTAGAAACAGCATGGGGTGGTCTTTGTTTTAAAATTTTATACTGTTGGATATCTTAAAATACCTAGATGCTCTTTGGATGGTAATATTTTAAAAAACCTTGTAAGATACTTAAATACATTTTTTAAAAACCCTTTAAAATAAACTGCAAGGATTTTTTTTTTTGCATGATGATTTGCCGTATTGCAAAGTTAATCAGATTCACTAAACATTTAGAAAAGGGCCCTTCTGGCTGTCATGAAGACTAATACTGAACTTCCTTTATATGGCACTGATATACGGAGAAGGGACTCGGCCAAGCTGAGTACACTGGGAGCAAAGCCATCAGTCAGGAGCATATGAACTGCACTTACTGACTGCAGGCCAGCCTCAGGAGGAAGGCAGAACTTTGTGTCATGTTATTTAAGTGAGATGGATTCCTGGAACACATTTCTACAGGTATTTTTACTTTTACCCCTTTGTCAGGCTGTTCTACTAATCATATCCACAGATTAAATTTTTTCATTTGATCCTCATGGCCCATTTTTATTTGGGAAAGTATGGTGACTTTAGTAAGTCAGGAGGTAGGGAATTCCAGGAGCAAAAGTGTAAATAAGTAGACAAACCCAAAAGATTTTGACTTTTATGCAGAGAGGAGGACATGAAGGCAGGCAGTCTCAATGTAATGAGAACAATCATCCCTGTGGACAGGTCAGAGTTTAAAAAGGCGAAAGATTTATACAATCTGAAGAGAAGCCAGAGTATGGGCAGGCCAGAGTTAAGCAGCGTGTCTGGGGTCTTTATGGGAAAGCCAAAAGAGTTGGTTTCTATTTCCCTCTAATATATGCCAAGTGAACTCCTGTGCTTGGGTTTTCTCTAATCTGGAAGACAGCTTCTCCTAAGACCAAACTTGCTGGGGCAACTGGGCTCACAGAATTTATCCTCCTTCTACCTGGGATCCCTGTCACACACAGTCAGGTCTGCAGCACTGCCATCTGCTTTTATTCCAGACACCAAACAGATGGGACTTTGGGGTGTGACAAACTCCATAGTGGAAAGAGTCTCTCTCTGCAGGCAAGACTGGGGGACGGGCGAAAGGACAAGCCCTCCCAGTCCTTAGTGCATGGGTCCCCCTGCTGAAAGCCCCTCTGTCACTACAGCGCTTGGTGTGGCAGGAAGAAGCCTCTTACAGCTTTTTTTAAAAAAATCACTTGGGTTTAACTTTCATAAATAAAATGGAAAAGTGAAGCTAGTCGACTCTCTTTCCTTTGGTGTTGGCTGCTCCATTATTTGAGCACCATGCCGCAGTTTTTGAAGGAATATAATTTCATCAAGGCCATTTCCAGCACATTTCAAGCTTAATGTATCTATTTCAGTTTGATATTTTATGCTTGTTATTGATATTAAATATCCCTCCAGTATTCTGTAATGTCATAGCCATTGCTAAAGAATGCTAAGGACACCGTCTAGGTACTTCCCTGTCCCCATCCACAGCGATTATCTTAATTCAAACCACTCATTTATGTTAACCTGAAGAAACTGAAAAAAGTACACAGTGAGAAATGCAAATATAAAACACTACAAATGAATGCTGCACCCAACTGAACACATTCGAAGAAGAAATGGTTTTTGAGAACACTTCCTACCAAGAAAACTATTTTACAGGCACAGAAATATAAAAGGCTGCTCCATTGTTCTTAAAAGCATTCTCTGTCACTTTCCCTTAGAGCGATACAATTAGTTCCTTATAACTTTGCAAGTATTTAGAGAATTCAAGGTGACTATATGATACCTTGTGAATGAGGTGAGAGGCTTCCTTCTTTAGAGAGATTATGTAAAGGAAATAATCTAACATCCTGCATTTATACAGAGGTACTTCAGCTCTGTAAGTGGGTGTCTGTTTTGAATGAAATCTCAGGGCTATTTGAAACCACCGCCATTAGTTACATAAGCAGGTATTTAGGGGAAGGTTTTTCAAATGCACATTGCTATGTGAATGCATTGTTAAAAACACCAGTAATAACACACACATAAACAACACTCCCTCAGAACTGGATGTGACAGCTGCCTGTATCTCATCAGATCTGTTTACAAAGAAGCCCTTAGTGAGGCTGAGGGCAAGGAATTGCACTCAGGACTGGAGCACGGAGCTTGGATAAACTAGGAGACTTGTGACAGGAACTGGCGGTGAGGTCCCCCACATCTTCCATCAGCAGTCTGAGCAGCGACCTGACAGCTAGTGTACATCCAGAATAGAGAATAAGGAAGGACCCAAGGGAGACTCCAGGGGCTCTTGTGTACCCTCTTAGGGAATCTGTGACAGTAGTAATTGAAAACCTTTGAGACTATCCGATGGAATGGATATGCTACAGGCTCTCTGGTAGCAATGTGAAGAGGGATCTGGAATGCCTGTGTATGTAGGTGTTGGGATTTTTTCATAGGTTCCAGTAGCTATCTGAGTTGTGAGGGGACCCCTGCATTAATCAAGTGACAACAGACAGAGAAGAAAATGGGGTTAAAAAGGGCTAATTAAGTGCAGTGGGTAAAATCTGGTGGTTGAATGTGGGAAAAGAAGGACAGGGAAGGGGATGGGACAAGACTCCACATTAGTGGCCCAGGACCCTAGCAGGTAACAGTGGCACACACTGAATTGAAGACCATATTTGCATGGGATTAGGGGAACAGGAATTGATCGCTATATATTGCATTTTAGGTACCTGAAAAAACATCAAAGTGGAAAAACTTACAAATAAGTAAAAGCATGAGTAGTTTGCTAAGGTCTGAAGCTACAGATGAGGAGATTCTTTGTTTTACCAAGCTTTAGTCAGACTCTTGAACCTTCTAATCCAGTCATGCACTTTGCTATCATAGTTTTAGTAAGAATCCTGTTAGCACATTTTAGCAAGAACACCTCGCCCCCAGGATCTCTCACTAGGATCCTCAGCCTCCACCATCCCCCCCAGGTGATTCTGATCACCCTGGCCTATCTTCAGCAAGAAAGCCTTTGGCATCCTGTATGTGGAATTCTTCCCTAGTCTTCATATTGCCTCTTGCTGATTCTGTACCCACTGATCTCTACCCTACGCCTTGGCAATAAATTCCCACTTGCCCTGGCTGTCTTCAGAGGTGAGTAGCAACTCCCTCATTCCAGCAGTGTGAATCCTACCACAATAGCATCCCCTTTAGTAGCATCTTCTTTACCACCTGAACTGTACCAAGAATCATATGATAGCTACTGTGCCAAGACTGAGGTAGAGTGAGCTTTTTACTGGACTCTAAGACCTCTCACCCAGGGCTCTAATGGTGAACCTTTGAAACCTCTGTGTTTGCTCTTGACTAATCGGGGACCCACTGGTTAATGCAAACCCTTGTTGTGGGCAGATGCCTGTTGCGGCTGGGCAGGATAAATGTGGCTCTTGAGGTGAGTATGATCCAGGAGGCTGGGTTAAAGCCCCGGGCTTCCTCCTTCTGAGTCAGATCTTTTTGTTCTGAGTAGAGCTGAATCCCTGGCTCTTGGGATGGTGCTCTTTTCTTGGCTTTGTTTGAAAAGAGACTATGCCATGACCCCTGGAACTGGAAGCCGCCCTTCCTGGTTCTCTGTGAGCTCGCTGTGTTCTCTCTGTTTGATCCTGCTTCCCCCCAGGGACTTCTGATTGAATCTTCTCTTCTTTAGCCCCCCACCAGCTCTGCCCTCCTTCTTGTTGGCATGACTGTGGTGACAACAATTTGGAGTTTCAGTGACTCTGTGGGAGAAACTTAAGATCTCTTCAGTTGCCCTCCCATAGTCTTCTCCCTTCTCACGACCCACACTCATACTTTCGACTCTTAATGCCTTGTTAAAGCCCTCTTGAGTCCTGTCTCCTCCACCCTGTCTTCCTTTCCTTTCTCATGTCATTTCTCAGCCCCTACAATAGCTTGACTTTCAGGCCCCGGCCCTTCACTGGGGCCACTCAAGGTGCTCCAGGCCTTGCAAAAGTAGCCACTGAGTCTGGAAGGTAAAACAGGCTTGTTGGAAGTAGATTAGTTGCTTTATTCAGTTTGGGTAGGCTTTGAGGACATCTGTCCAGCTGCTAGGTAGATCCTTAGCCGAAAAGATAGTGTACAGCCTTCATGGGATCACACAAATATCAGGGCAACAGGAAACCTCAAAAGTCTTCTCCACAAATGCCAGGAAAGAGCTTCAGCTCCTGCTGAGCAGGTCAATTCAACTTCTCTGCTTTGGTCAGAAATACAATTCAGCTACAGGCATGAAGTAGAGAAAAGATGAAATAAAATATAATCACAGTAAGTTTTCTGTGTTTTTCCAATTTATGACTAAAGTTTAAGAATAAAAGTATATATTCATTCACACCTGTGTATATGTTTATGTGTGTTAATATATGTGTATATATATGTGTGTTATGTATACGTGGTATTTTTCCACACGTAGATGATAACACCTAATTAGTTTGTAAAATCTCATAGAAATTCCATGCAAATGGGCTTAGAGATGAATGCTTATATAAATTAAACATACCTAAAATGTCCATGAATATGGAAAAGAACTCAAAGGATTTTTTGAAGTCCACATGACTTGGGTACATCTCCAGCAAATGAGATTAGTTTATCATTGCCAGTTTGATAAAAGCTCTGTCTTCAGAGTTGTCAACATTAAGGATAATATGAACATAGGTTTTTATTCTACTTCAATTTGCTAGTCAAATAAAGTTAAAACAGACAACAGGAAAATAAGTGGATGATGGTTAGTTTTGTTTAATGTATGCCTAAAAACATCACTATGTAATGCCTAAATACTATGTATGCCTAAAATATTTTTGGTAACTTGTACATTTAGAGTTATGCTAAGTTAATAATAGTTATTCACTAACAACATAGACCATTTCTAAACAAAATAAACTCCAGAGACATCCATTACTGAAGGTAAGTTCACTGTCTATGCTTGTGACATTTGTTTTCACATGATACAGAAAAGCTAAATATTTTGGTCTCTTAAATGGGAGACATTTTCCTATAAGGAAGCACGTGCCCATAAAAGTGTGAGGTGCTCCATGCATAACACATTCTCTTTTCTATGGAGTCCTGGTGTATGACAGACAATTCACATTTGGGTACTTAGTAGTCTCTCAAAATATATAATCGCAACTATTAGAAATCATACGGTGAAGGGACACACAGTGCACGAAAAGCAGTGTGAGGTAATTTTTTGATGAGGAAATTTATAAAATACAAAGGGCATGTTTTTGATAATGTCAGAAGACAGTAATTTTGTCCCAGGATAGAATGACTTGTAGTTTCTGAATGCAAAAAGACAAAAATTAAGGGAAAAACTGGGATGGATATGAGAAAACTCTAGAAAGTTTGTGGAAAAGAAATCCTGAAAAAGGAATTCTTCATGAGGTCAAGCTAGCAAAGAGTCAAGTGGACTTATTTATAATTTCTTTTTGAAAGAGAATTAAGACAAAGCCCACTAAAGAAAGCAAGAGTCTTTTCTCTGTTAAAATAATGATTTTCAGATCATTAGTTCTTACTAAGAAACTATAAAAACATTTTTTTACCTTTTAAGTAATTTTTCTAGGAAAAAGGATCATTTTTTTTTACATAATTTCTGAGTCTGACTTAATTTGCTTAGTATTATGGTTTCAAGCTCCACCCTTTATCCTGGCAGGGCACTGTTCTTCTTTGTAGCTGAGTAATATTGTGCTGTGCATATAGTTCACATTTTTCTTATCTGTCTATTAACAGCTCTCTAGACTGTCTCCACAGCCTAGCTATTGTAAGTTGCACTGCTTCTAAACACGGATATGGTGTCTCTAAATATGGCATCTCAAAAGTTAAACATTTCAAGGTTTTTCCCATTTGAGATAAGAGAGAAGAACTTAAAGGGAATAAAAATGATGAAGACATGTTATATGTATGTGCCAGTTTCCCAAATGAACATCACTATTATGTATTATAAATCTGCATTAATAAGTACAAAGAAAACCATGGTCACAAAAGCCCAGAGCAAGACAACATAGGACACAATTAAGAGTCAATGGGAAACTGTAACAATAAATAAGTAAATAAATGTGACTACTTTTCCCAGGGAAAAGTGATTTTCTGTGTCTTATGCTAAACTATGTCACATTCTTGATTATTACAGGGATCCTAGATACTGTTTCATAGTGATGTGTGGTCCTATCTGAAATTTCTCACACTTTTGAATTTTTTACGAATCCCTCAAAATCAAATTCTAAATACAATGTTTTTGACTTACACTAATTTTGAGACTTCTGAGATGATTTCTGGAACATCATTAGACTTGTTCTTTCATCTACTAAGGAAAGATGTTAAAAATTGTTGGGCTTGTGTTAAATTCCATGGGAAGCATTGTCAAAGAAGTGATTTTAAACTTTACTTTCATTTTATTTTTGTATGTTTTTGGCAAATGTGTTTCTGAAATTGCTAGAAATATGATACATCCTGGTATACATTTATTTATTGTAATTCCAATTATTACTTCAAACACTGTATACCAGAAAAGTGACCAAATCCCCTTACCAAACACACCTCATCAGATCTTTGACCTTGGATATGTTAAGACTTTTGTCATGCACAGGTAATTTTTTACTGAGTCTGTTCTTAGAGCATTTGCAATCAGCTCTAGACCAAGTGTATTATCCTCAAAATATCCCCAGAGTAGACTCTGATGGTATCCTGAAATGCAAACCTCGCAGCCTGGAGACCGTGCCAGTGCACTGGGTGAGAATTTCCAGAACTAACAGAAAAACTGATGCACTCAAAAAATTTCCAGCCTGAGTTCATCAAGCACAGCAATAATTAATTACGTGAGACCGAGTCAGCTGATGAGGTTGACTGCAATTTGTATGATTTTTCTGCCTGAAACACTGCAAGTTCTCTAATGGTTTATTTGAAAGATTTAAAGGAAATGTTTTCTTTTACACTATCTATAAATCATGACAATTAGGAAAAGACTATCCTTGTAAACAAAGGTAAAACAACTACTTTTTCACCTTACCTGATCCTTCTAGAATTTAGAGCTCTTTTCAAGTGCTTTTATTTTCATGGCAATACAGGTACTTAACTAAATGCAGTTTACAGGATTGGTGGTATTATAGGTGAGTATAAGTTAGGTTCTTAGGAACACCAGGTTACCTTGGGAACCTCAGAAAAATCAGAATTTTCCCCAAGTTTATAAAAATTCCTGGCTTGGTTTTAAAAAGTCTAATCTGAGATTTCTTATATAAAGTTCCAGCATAATAAACTAAAAAATGTACCTGTGTAGTCAGTGACCATTTGTGCTATACTTCTGTAAGGCCACATTTACTGAGGCTATAGTTCGTTTACAAACAAATCAGTATTACTATAATTATATTTGAAAGAAAAAGAGTGGCTATGGAAAGAAGAATGTTGTATTCCAATAAAGAATTCTTTTGTCTACATGAAATTCTAGTGCTGCTTGTTGTCTCTAAGGTTTTGTTCCTCATCTGTGAGCTGGAATGGATTTAAATTCGAGTTCCCATGAATAACTGGTACAACTCTCAAAACTAACATATTCAGTTTTTCTCCTCCTGCCTGACTTGGCCTTGCTTAAAACTAAAATGCTCCTTTCTCCAAAGCCCTGCAAGGTGACATTGGACAAGTTGATATAAACTTTGAGGAAACTTTCAAAACAAATCAGGTACAGGTGACTCTGATGCCTTCTGTGGTGTGGATGCTGAAAGCACATACCAGAATACCTGTTAACATCATTGAAGGTATTTAAACTGCAGATCAGAAATGAGACTCTTGCCACCATTCTTACTTTGTGCAGCATCTAACAAGGTGCTTTAAACTTAACATCTGGAGTTCCTCCCCACCAACTGCCTCTGTCTTGGCCTGCTTTATTTTCACAGAAACTCTCCTTGCCACATGCCTGGTGGTTTGCACCATCTAGAGTCTCTTCTAGCTCAAGCCCTGACAACTAGTCTTTTATGAATGAAAAAATGGGCTTGTATACTTGCAAAGATTCTTCACTCCACACAACTTTGTCAGGCTTTGAAATTTCTTTGAGACCCATTTGTTGATTTCTTCATAAATTCCAATTTTAGGAATAATCTTGCTAAGAAAATTGAACAAGAATCCCATAGTGCAGTCTGACCATGCTGGCCTGTCCTCAGCGTGAGTCCTTTTTTGTCAGGTGAGGCAGAATTCTCCCTTACACCTGATGCTTCCTCTTAGTAATTTTTTCATACACTGGTCTTCTGGTAACATCCAACCTGCTTTTTGTATATAAGTTCCCATGTCCCCTTGTTCTGTTCAGACTTAATCTAACTTGTCCCCCTATCTAAGAAATGTCATCGCAGTGGTACTTACGCCTACTGCAATATCCCCCTTGGGTAGGGTATCAGTGTTTCCTAAAAATATCATGAATAGCTTGTTTTTAAAAGAACATAAAAACTACAGGAGCATCACTTTGCGAACTCCTTTAAGGCAACATTTGTGCAGGGAGGGTGAGTAATTCAACCAGAGGAGAGACTTGCAAGAAGTCGCACAAGGAAAATAAGCTCTGAAAATTCATTTTTTAAAAACCCCTGCAAAATAACAATGCCTCATGTAGAACCACCAAAAGTATATTGAGCATGGGCTGAAAAACTATGTTAAACAAAGGAGAAATTATATTGGCTGTCAAGCCATTTGCAGATATTTGTTTAGCTATCTCAAAATAATTTTTAGGACATGAGCTTAAAAGCACTCAAATTTTCTCATTCACTAAAATGAAAGCAAGTCAGATCTTAAGAAACATCTTTAGCTGGAACAGTTTTTCAGTACTTTAATAGGGAATTCCCACCAGTCAAGCTGAAGTTGCATCCTGTTCAACCTTTTGAGATGAAGGATTCGCCTTTTAATTAGAAATTTGCATTTCATTACAACGATGTACCCTCTGTCCTTGACTTGGGTATTAAATCTCCACAGAAGCAGGGACTTCTTTGAACTGTGTACTCAGCACATATAGTAATGACAGACTTTAGAAAAAATGTCAGGCATTAAGAAAATAAAGAAAGTGAACGTGAAAAACTCATGCTCTGCTCTGTGGGCCATAACATACAGAAAATCCTTAGAGGCAACCTTACAGATTTCCCATTTCATAGCAAACATCTGTCCATGAGGACTGAACTACTGACTAACCTAGTATTAGACTAGATTAGTGAATGTGCTAAGAATTATTTGTAAAGGGAGATTGATTATTCAGGGCTAGAGTACTCAGCTGTGTATTTTTAACAGGAGACACTTTGTGTGTGTGTGTGTGTGTGTGTGTGTGTATGAGGGAAGTGAATGTCTCCAACATTGAATAATAAAGAATTAACAAGAAACAAGCTTCTATTTGGTGAAGTAATAGTATATTGCATTAACAATAATTTTGACACACTTACTTGCTATAATACAATTGACAAATTTTCAAGTAGGACTAGTATGCACAGTATTTCTGAGGAAACTTCAGAATTCCCTGCAATAAGTCAATTAATTTGTAAAATAATTTCTTATTTATAGTAAATTTTAAAAAACTTACATAATATTTAATGACCTTAAACTGGAAGAAATCTCTGTTATGAAGTCTTGTGGTATTTTCTGGATTATTCATGTGATTTATAATTATTATATGGTATTTGCTTTTTTTTCTCCTTTTGTTTACTGGAAACTTCTGAAAGTTAAAAAAAAAAAAGTGCTTTTGTTTTGCTGTGCAGTTGCCCAGAGTATCTTCTTTAAAAGCACTTATTGAACAGAGTGGTATGGACCTCATCAGCTACAGTTTTTTCTTTTTCTGATAGGTTTCATTTCTGAAACAAAAATGCGAGGTTGTAATTACATAGTAAAATCTCTGGTCTTCTACTTTCCATGTCAAATTCCTGAGTTTGAAATTAGCTTTCAGTCACCACGGTAAGCCATCTCTCAGGCATTACTTAGTCTTACTCTTTCGGAGAAGCACGGCAATCCCATTCACCTGCACTGTATCAGGTAGAATACTGTAAGTGGGGGAATCTGTCACATTTATTTGTATGGAGATTTCAGGAATCCAGGAGAGAGAAGCCCAAAGGTCTCTGAATCTGTGATGCTTTGTATTCTTCCTACCCTTTCTGGTCAGGACCTTCCTCTCGCCATCTTTGAAACCCAGTCCTGTGAGACCTGCCTCCATCACCTAATTCCCTAGGAGCTCTCACCTAAAAGCCTCTCCTCAAGGTGCCACAGGCCCTGCCCTTTTTCTGTTGCTTTCTGTGGGGTTTGCACTGAGCCCTCCCAAACAACACCCAGCCCTATACTCAGCCTTTCCCATGGGGTCCAGGTGGTGAAACCAGGTACTAGGAAATGGTGCGCCTAGTGAAAGTCTTTCTGTGACCCATGGAGACTTGTGGCTGCACATCACAGTATTTTTTTTTTAGTATCAAAATGGTAAGTAGATCAACACTAACTATATTTAATGGTTACTGCCTTCTTTGAAACACCTTTATGGGCTTCCATAGCTTTGAATTCACCTCAAATTTAAGTCTGAAATTTGAAATATTAGGTACTACTATTATGCATTAGACAACAAGGTAAGGAAATTGCTCTGAGGAACATTAATGTGGGGTGGCAGTGGGTGGGTGGGTCAGTTAAACTGGATGTTGTTTCTTTCTCATTAGGAGAAAGCTCTAAAAAAACTCTGTTGCTTTGGAAAGCACAGAGTGAGGCCCTGAAGGAGCCTCTGTTAAAGTGAGGGTACTGAGGACTCAAGTGAGGCTTCCCTCGAAGCATCTTGGGCACAATGTTTTAGGGAACCTGAAGTCAGTGGATGCTAGAGGAAAAGAAATGGAGCATAAACGTTTTGTATCTTCCTAACTAAAATCAGCTTCCTACCTCTTGTGACACACAGCCCAAAATGACTGACTTCACCATGGAGGTTAGAGCTCACCGGTGCCTCACATAGAGAAAGAGACTTGTCTCTGGACAGCCATTATGGGAAGGTCACACACGGTGCCAAGATGGAACCTGTAGAATGGTGTAGAGATAGTGCATGGGCCATCTATCTAGAAGGAGGGCCTAGAGGAGAAGATTAGTGGTTGACCACTGTGTTCTTTTGATTTCCTTGGAAAATATAAAGATTATGCAAGGATCTTCTAGTTAAGATGACAGTGGGAGAACATTCAAAGGTATTTATTTTAGAATCTCAGAGATTTACAGTATTTTTGATGCTTGAAAAGAAGTTGGAAATCTTAAGAAGAAAGAAAGAAAGAAAGAAAGAAAGAAAGAAAGAAAGAAAGAAAAAAGAAAGAAAGAAAGGAAGAAAGAAGAAGAAAGAAAGAAAGAAAGAAAGAAAGAAAGAAAGAAAGAAAGAAAGAAAGAAAGAAAGATGGAAGGGTTTGAGCAGTGTCCAGGGAGATTGTGAGGTGGGAGGAAGGGTGTCCTGGAGTCCTCACATCTTTGTCATCTCTGCATCATTCACTCTGACACTGGCATCTCACAACTTCCCAGCCCGTCAGCAGCTCCATCACCCCAACTTCCTTACTCAGGGCCCATCTCTTATCAGAAGAAACTCTTCCTGATCAATGAAAATTTTAGTTTTCACTTCTTAATGGTCTCACTCCCCAATCAATGACTAAGAGATAGAATGTCTTTAAGAAGTTTAACAGTAAAATATTGGCTAATGGTATCTGGGCATGAGTGGTCCTTCCAGGATCACTTATTATCCAGTCCACATTCACCACTACCCCAAGAAAGCAAAGGAGACATATTTCTCACAAAAGTCAAACTACATCATGGTGATGCTCTGTTTTTCTCATTTACTACAATGTATTTCAAATGCAAAATGTACATGCGTTTACATCACTCTTATTCCTTACATCGTGTTTTTCCCTCATCATTTGTGTGATAGAAGGACTTCATTTTGCAAACAGAAATGCACTGCAGAGATTCTATGACTTTTCCTAGTACATACTCCACTGAAGCATTTATGTAAAAGATGACAACACTGGTGCCCACATCAATAGCTCAAACTTTATCATTTGTGATAAAATATGAGGATATGTTGGGCTACTCCAAATCAGGAATGAGTCTTCCAGGAAATGCTGATGCTTCATTCTATTACCGTGGTTTTCAGAGTGTGTTCCCTGAGCCAACAATCACAACTTGACTTGGGAATCTGGTACAATTTCAAATTCTTTCAACACTTGGTCTCAAAGTCAGGAACACAAAGAGTGAGAATTCATTCCATTCAATGTTAGTAAGTTCTCAGGCAAGTTCAAGGTGCCAAAGAACCTCTTCTTGACTAAACTATCTAGGCTAAGCTCATGTTTAAAAGGTCTTAACCTCTGGGCTTCCACGTTTATGTATGCATTTGTCTAATTTTATTAAGGGCCCTTCTAAGTAAGTTGAGCCATAATCCCCCATTGTGGTGATACAACCATCCTGGGTACCTGATGTTCCTTCTCCTCCATCATCAGCAGGAATCCTGCTGGGCCAGGTTAGCCAGATTCTCAAGTTTCTGAAGTTTTCTTTTATTATTTCCTGTTCAGCACCACCCTCCCACTACTTGGCTATTGTCCCAGCTAATCTCCACTGTAGACTTTACTAAAGTTTGCAGTTACGTGTGCTCTGGGAGTGGGGCTCAGTTGGAGGAGGTGGTTACCAGGGCACTGCCTTCAGAGGTCTCTTGCTGGTGCTTTCTTCTATGCTCTGCTTCTTGGCCATGTTACATGAGCAGCTTCACTCTACCAGACTCTTCTGCTAAGGTATCTCTGCCTCAGAGGCAGCCAAACACTGACTAAAAGCTCTGAAACCCTGAGCCAACTAAACCTGTGCTCATTTGCAAGTGGCAAGTATTTTGTCCCAGCAATGGAAAAGCTGGCCAACACAGCTATAAATCCCCATGTGTCCTTCTTGCATTCAGAGTTGAGGCCAGTCTACCTCCCTCACTGCAAAACTCCGCTGCTGTGCTTCCTGGTCCTACTATGATAAGACCTTGAAAAAGTCTGCTTTGCTATTCTTTAGCAGTACATGAAGTACATTTTTCTTCTAGAAGATGCACCCTTGAATTTGAGAACTATTGACTTGGAAATTCTTTCTTGAGTACATGCAATGTTAATTTGATGATAATGAGTCAAATTTCATGCCAGAAACACAGTAGGATGTGTAATACTTTTGTGGTCATTACTGAGAAGTTAGGGACATGCATGAAAGCAGAGAAGGTTATTAGAAGAGGACATGGAAGAATGTGATGTATAAAGATAGACAGACTCTGGGTGACTGATAGTCTGGAAAAGGGAAAAGTCATAGGCAAGGAGGTGGGAAAGTAGTGAAAGACAACATGTGCTCCAGAAGAAGTGTAAAGATGTGTAAACTCTCGATGTCAAGGGTCCTTTTTATCCTAAACTAAGTTTAGACAGATTTGTGTCTTGTCATCTCTTTTTTTAAAAAAATCTCATTTTGATCAAACCCAGGCTTAGACATGCACTATGAACTTTATAAAAGAAGATTTGTGAGGTTTAAAAGAATAAGTTGACAGATTCTATGACAGGTAACTCCATAATAGAAAAAGAAGATCACACGTTGCAAGTGTCTCAGAAATACCGTTCTATGAAAACATACATCTCTCCACTACAGAAAGAAAAGTGGAAAAATCTATAGAAAATGAGATGGCAAGTAATAGGTCCAGGGAACTTAACTTTTAAAACGACAGGCCCCAAATAACAAACAGGACACAATTTAAAATGTCATTATGGATCTAAAAACTAGTGCTCAGAAAGCTAAATTTGCAATGAGTTACCAAATCCTAAGCGTAAGAAAAATTTCCTTTTGTTTGTTATTATTAAGGTTTGATTTGTTTTGTTTTTCCTTAATAAGATGATCTGAGAAGAAACAAATCCACTGCTTTTTTGGAAGTTGACCAGAAGAAAAAGTAAAGACTAAAACTGTCTCAATCTCTGACTTCTCTTTCACTGAGAAGAGAAGAAATGTAGGGAAAACAGAATGGAAGTCACAGGAGTAGAAGCTAATGAAAATTCTAGAGAACATTTCCTTGGGGTCATCTCTAGCTCTTGACCAGAGTCAGTTGCCACCCACTGTTCTCAGGGAACACACAGTCCCTGAGCTGCCCATGTGACGCTGGTGGAGCCACAGTGAGTGGGGAGGGCACCAGAAGCCTTGGAACCAGAAAATGTAATTTGGATTTTTCCAAAAGAGAAGTGGATTTCTTATATGGGCTTGCAAGGATTCGTGTTGATTTGAGGATTGCTATTTTAAGGAATCATGGGTGAGAAATTAAGACAGGATGTAGGGATGATGAAAATAGAGTTAATACTGTTGGTTTTGGTTTGGGTGTTAAATAGAACAATAGACTGGTATACTAAAGGTTCACCAAAGGCACGATGCTCTTGGATTTTGGGGAGGCTACATCTGAATGTAAACTGATACAACTATTTCAGAAAACCTCTGTCATTATCGAATAAAACAAAGTGCAGAGATTCCATGACTTTGGCGTTTATGGCAGGTAATCTTCAATGGCCTCAAAGAGCAAACACGGCTGTCCATGAACATCAAGAGGGGCACAGTCAGGCTAACACTCAGGAAATTCTGCAGCAACATAGCAAAGGGGTCAGCTAAAGCCAAACAACTCAACGTGGATCCATCACACACACAAGGAGCACAGCAGCCCACTTATGTAATGTTCAAAAATAGCTGAAATACCATGGTGTTACTTAGTAATGAGTGCTAAGGAGGGAAAACATGGGCGAGATGATCAGGTAAGATGTGCTTTCTTGGATAGTGTCACTAAGGGGAGGAAGGGGATGTAGCTGGGGAGGGACGCCGGCAGGATGCTGAGCCATGAAAGGGCAGACGGGGGGGGCCTCATGGAGATGCTAACTCTGATTCAGTGGGTTTGGTTTGGACACTGAGCTTTTAACCCACTTCAGGGGATGCCGAGGTTGCAGATGAGTGGATATCCCTGTGGGTAGGAGAGAAGAGGTAGGCTTTAAACATCTTCCTGATCCTAAAACTTAATGATTTTATGGTTCCAATTCTTAATTCGGTTGCATTCATGAGTCAGTGTCCTACTTCTGAGGCCACAGCAATAAGAATGGCCTCCCAGTCCAGACAGCCTGACTTCCCTTTGATTCCATTCTCCTTTGCATCCTTATTTATACTCTTTCATCTCTATTTACAGCAACTTTATTTTCTTTCATGCTGAAATGCAATAATGGATCCCTGTAAAGTGTAAATCCTAACTTTTTCCTTGTAGCAGAGAGGCAGAAAGTACAGCCCTGGTGGTCACAGGCCATTTTCTCCCTCCTTCTGTGACATCCATACCGTAAGTCAGTTTTGTCTCAGAGGTTCGGGAAGGGAGGAAAGAAGTTGCCGTGTCTTGTTTTGTGGTCCCCATAATGTTTGAGTCATAATGACCAGTTTGAGGCTCATCTGGATGGTGCTAAACTATGAGCATGGACAACTTTACCTCATTGAGAAGAACAGATAAGGATGAAAAAAAGCCTAATGATTATCTAATACATATCAGATAGTTTGGAACTTTCTACTGTTTTAATTGCATCAGCAACTCTGTGTAGTGGGCATGATTATCATGTACATGAAAGTGTTCAGAGAGAAGTCAAAAGGCATGGCTAAGACTATATACTTCATAATAGCTGGAGTCAAGCTTAGAGTTCAGTTGTCTGACTTCAGGACTGGCACCCCTTGTAGCTCCCCACTCCCACCTCAGCACACAGCTAGAAAGAGCCAAAGTCTCACATTGGTGAAGCACCAGGGATTTTCGGGCAGTCAGAGGTATCTTCAAGACTATATCTTTGGGACTGATAAGGTAGTTTAGGGGTAAAATACTCACCTGGCATGTGTGCAGCTGTGGGTTTGATCCCTAGCACTGCAAAAATACAGAACTAAAAGTAAAACAAAAATCAAACAAAAGAACTGAACACATTTGACATATGTAAAAATCTGTGGTGATGATTAAGGTTGCTATCCATCTGCATACATCACTTTTAATTAGAATCTAAATACTTATTACTTGCAAATAATGTTACTTGCAAAATACAAGTTTGTATCATCACCATTTCCAAACGGGGAAGCGACATCTTCAAGATAATCTCATCTGTCTAGTACCACACAACTTGGGAAGGACAAAGCTGGATGCAGTCGCTGGTCTGTCTGATACTATGACTAAGCCTTCTGTAAATTAGTCTCTGCATTTTAGAGAGGGAGACTGGGCTCAAGGTACCTTTACTTTCTTAGGGTCCAGGATAGGTACAAGAATACAAGAGCCTGTCATTAAAATGTGTACTGAATGAATGGATGGCTAACGCCTCGACAAGGTGATTAGAGCTTTTGCCAAATGTAAACTATGTCCTGATTAAGCTGCAGCTGACCCAGCCTCACTATTTTTCAAGATGTTTGAATTGGATAATCAACCAGTGCAGAGCAAAACTGAGGAGGAAATACTCTGGTAAACAAGAGGTTTCCATGGAAATGAAGAATGTAAGTTAGAGGAGCGTGCAAATCAGAAAACCATGCTAAAACGTGCTCTCCCTGAACCAGTTTAAATAACTTTCTGGTATCTTTCCTTCATGGTGACCCCTCCGTGCCATTGTGTTGGGTCAGTGACTCCCAGACATTCACTGGTGTTCAAATAGCCAGCCTCACTCATTTGCCCTGGGGCTGCTCCTTTACACTTTACGAAATAAAACTCAGGAGGAAAGAGCTGCACTGGGTAGCTGTGTTCCTGCCCAATTTTGGGAGTGAGTCACCCTGTCTCCTTTGAAGGGAATTCTGACATAGATTAATGCATCAGCTGCATACCCAGCCCCAAGATTTTATTTTAAATAACTACATATTTAATACATAGAATGTATTGATATAGTTCAACTTGTGAGTTATAATAAATTAAATATTAAATAAAGTTGTACAATTAACTGTATTAACTATCTTATTTACGGGGACCCTTACACTTCTCTGGAAATTTCTATTTTCATTCCACTAAAGACTTCATTTTATTGGAACGGCTTTCTAAATTGCTTTGACTTTTAAAAGTTCCTGCAATTTATTCAATAATATATGCCATATGCAGCAGAGTATCTAATTTATGGTGTAACTTGTCAGTTTTTCAATAAAAGTAAATTCACTTAAAATGCAATTCCCCAAGGAAGTCATCTGTGAAATGTAACAGAATGGGAGCCACCTGAACTGTTTCTCTTTGGGGTATGTTGCAGGAAGCTGGACTGTTAGGAAGCTAAGGTGGCTCATGATACACCCGGGATTTAGGAAGAGAACATCCTGTGGGAGAAAATTGTGGGTGCTCAAAAAGCCTCCCCTGGCATCACTACCACTGGTCAGTATTGTTTGTGATATTTGGGATTCACTGTTGGAGTCTGGACATTGGGTTGTTTGGCTCCTGAGTCCAATCACCAGGATATTTTCTCCCTTTTATTCTCAGGAGGAAAGTTTAATAAATGAACTAAAACAGATTTTGTTTACTAGCACTCTTCCTCCCTCTCCTCTACCTTGCTTTAATGACTACATTATTTTTGTTTCCCTGAAAGAATGTAGCAGTTATCAACTTTTCCTGGTCAGTTTCCAGTTGGGAAATTCAATTTCTGTCTATAGATAAATCCTGAGAAAATCCCTGTGGATAAACAATTAATTTATCATTTAGGTTAGAAGCTTGCCTTGCCTTGAAAATAGTAATCATTGTCAGCAGACTTCTATTACTGTTTCCTTTTTCCTTCATTGACTTTTAGTAGAGTTCAGCAAATAGACAGAGATTGGCCAATGGGGGCATTTGATTGTTTCTATCACAAGGAGTCTACCACTCAAATAGTAGAGACTGCAATGTAAAAGATTCCAAGATCACTCACCATTGTTAAGTTTCATTGTCAGTCACAGCCAAGGAAACTTGCTCACACTGCTCCTCGGTGGACTGAGTATTTGTGTTGAGATTCCAAACTCCTTGATGTGAAGCTTGGGACAGTGTTAGGAGATAGAGGTGGAGGTGACTGGGTCTTGAAGATAGAGTCTCATGAATACAATAGGTGCCTTTACAACAGAGACCTTGGGGTGGGGGTAGTTTGCACATCAGGCAGTGGGGTCCTGCTTACTTAGCTCTGTCACAGCCTTGATCTTGGCCTTGCCAACCTCCAGGACTGCGTGAAATGAAGATTTGCTATGTAAGTCACTCTGCTGATATTTTTGCTACAGCAGACTGCAATGCTGAGACAGATGCACACATATGTTACAGCACACATATAACCCGGTCATCTGTAGATAAGGGCATGTCTCACTGTGAGGGACATGCTGTGGAGACTGTCACCTACTTCCAAGGCACAGATACAGACATGCTAAGGTTAGCAGTTACCTAAGAAGCTGTCAATGAACACTGACAGAGCTGAGCATTGCATAGAACATGGTTCAGCTTCCAGAGGAATAAACACAAGATGAGCCTAGAATGGGTACTAGGGCAATCTGGACTAAAATGGATCATGCAGTATATAACTAAACTGGACTAAACTGGACTAAAATGGATCATGCAGTATATAACTAAGTGCAATAGAGACAATAGAGAGTAAAGTGAGCAATATCCAACATCGGGAGATGTATCAAATACCATCTGTTTCCTACAAACTGAAGTGGAACACATGGCTGCTTATTTCCACCATTTCTTTCTGATTTCTGAGGAAAATATTTTTTAGAAAGATCAAAATATTTCATTTGAGAATCATATGATGTGCATGAGTGACACAGGTGTCACCTTATATAAAAAGAAAAGGCTGATTTTCCTTGGCTGAGATTCATAAGATTTTCAGGGATAATCTGTCTTCTCTTTGTTACCATAATGGGAAAAATTCAAGTAGGCAAAGACCGTTTCCTCTGTGGCCCTTCCTGGAGCTGTGAAAGGCAGTTGCTGTGATTTAGTACGCCTAGTGCCAGTGGCCGGGTTGTGCAGTACCACCTCGAGAGTTTAGCATTTTGGCTCACTGTTTCTGACTCCAAAATAGAGAAGATGAATTATTTAACATCCAGGAAGCACCAGCTGTGTTCTCTCCTGAACACTGAGTGTTCTCCACCAACAAGATTTACAATTGCAATAGGTTTCCAGCCTAAATAGGACCACAGTTTTGACAAGTAAACAAGCCTGGAGATGCTTTCCTCTGTTGAGAAGCACCCGTGAGATCTCAGGGTGGTTTTCACTGGTCATCCTGGAAACTCCAGATATTAGTTTCTGGCTTCCTGCCAAGCAGCCTGAATGCCCAAGGTGAGCAGCACACACTCTGAGGATTCTGTAGAGGACAGTGGCAACCTATGATAGGAGGGATTTCAGTGCGGTGGCCCCTCTGAAAGAAGGATACACCTCTTGAGTGCAAATGGACCCTGCAGGTTCATGGGGTGAGGACAGTAGTTCTCAGGGGGAAGCTGGGGACATTTGTTTTAACCCTGGGGCCAGAATGCTGTTTTGGCTTTTTGCAACTGGGGATGGAGAGGCATCCTGGGGGCACCTGGTGAGCAGAGGCCAAGGAGGCTGCTAAGCATGCAACAGTGCGCGGGGCAGCCCCAGCAACAAAGAACTATCTGACCCCAACAATCAACAGCATCAAGGTTGGGAAAGCCTGCTCCAGAGAATTTGCACATTTATTTTTGAGTCCACTTAAATCATGGCAGACCTGAGGATCTCATGAAGAACTGTTTCAATAGTGCTTCCTATGGTTGTAATCAGACCTGGCCTCCTCTAGGAAACTGACCTATTCTCTTCTCTACTAAGGATAAAAACATTGATTTACAAGTGATGTAAAGACTAATTCTTCTTTTGTTCACAGTGCACCCCTTACCTTGCTCCATCTCGAATCTATCCTTTGCATTTGGAACTAGCTCACACCCTCCTTCGTCTGAACAGCCTTAGGGGACAGTGAAGGTGACCAGTCAGCCAGCTGCATGCCTGTCTGCTGCAGCTGCATATGGGGCAGTGGTGTTTCCATCTCTTGGCGCACATTTATTGCCGAGTAGACTCACTTTGGACATGTGACATGAGAATTCAGTTGTAAATTTCATGCTGGCTGGGACATTATTTCATAAAGCTTGGAAACATGCAACCATTATTATTTTGCTCACAGTAAGCACTCTATAAGTGTTTATTCACCATGTCCTCAGATAGTCTGTGGACCCTCAGAGCAGTGATTGTTAAATAAAATTTGAAGGACTTTGGGTGCTAGAGTTCACCAGTCTAAATTAGTAGCAGAAAGAACTCACTGTAAAATTACATCAAAGATGTTCTTATTTACAATGGTCCCCACTCCACAAAGCCCAGGTGTGCTCTTTGATTTCTGGCCTTCATAAAAATGAGATATCAGTATGAATTATTAGAATAAAATGAATTATTTAAGGCCATTCTATATTGCTAATGGAGAAAAGAACAATAGACTATCATAATAAAGATAAATAGTTTTATAATAGATACTGTCATGTTATTAGTCAGGTTTATTAGGGCTTTGGAGGAGTATTCCAAGAAAAGTGGCAGAAATTCCATCAATTAAGTGAGGTGCACATAAATTGAACTTAATAAAACTGATTAAATTGCTTCTGGAGAAAGATGCTACAGGGAGTATACTTTTAATAGTTCTGGAGGAGGATGGGTTTGATGACCCAGCAAATCTTTTCCACTTTTAATCTTAAGTTTCCTCCCATGAAAATCATTAGGAATAACTTTAAATATAGTATGTGCAACCAAACTAAAAACGGAGAGACATAATTGACTGATCAATGATTTAATAATGAAGAGTGTAGAGCTGAGGTAAAAATACAGGTTCCATCTACTTTGAGTGGACTTTGACAAGTGTTTTTTTAAAACTATACTTCAGTTTCTTTGCTGCTAAAAATGAGAGGAATTTAGTGTTCTTACTGGTTGTCACTACAGACAAGCAACCTTTTGCATGTTACCAGAAGCCCAGCCAGCTTCAAGGGATGGGGCCCCTCACTCCAGGTAAGCTCACACCACCATGACTTGGTGGAACGACTCCTACAGGTCCACACCGGGCATGGCTTGCTCTGCCCCTGCACCCAAAATATTCAGAGAAACACACTTCCCATTCTGCAGTCTTACCATGACTGCATTAGAAGAAACAAATAATGACAAAAAGCAGAGAAATGAAATAACTACCAAGATACATCAAGTAAAATGTATTCATGGGACTTCAGGTAACTGTATCTAGATTCTCTGTCTGTGATGATTAAATTTACTGGGAAGTCACTTAATGTCACACTAATATGTGTCGCAGTGAAGAAGCACAGTGAAAAAGTGCACACTTCCAAGGCATGTTTCAGAACATAGAGACCTGGAGTCCTAATAATTTGTAGAAAAATAGCAACACACATCAGCCAACTTTCAGATCAGTAAAATGTGGGATAATTTTGTTAACCACTTTCATCTATCCTATTCCAGAAAGATTGTAAGGTGACTTTTTGCTAAAGATATAAAAACTACTCTTTTAATGAGAATATAAATATTGATTTACCACTTAAGTGGGCCCTAAGTCAAAGGTTTATTATACCAGATACTGCCCAACACAAAGGTATAAATTATGTCTTTATTATTTGTCCTTTAAAAAATGCTTCTACCTTAGTGGTGGTGACTTCATTTTTACCGTCTTCTTGGTGGATGGTTCTTGACTCATAAAGATATTTTGTAATTGTTTACAACTTCATGTATCCTAACTAGATAATCCTACAAACATTTAAGCATTTACTACACATTATGAAAGAAAACCCAAGGGTAGATGATTTTTGGGGTCATGGAAAATTCCATGGTCTGATAATCTTCTAGCCAGGTCCTGGGTATGATTTATATCCCACTTTTTCTTTTCATCTTGGTATTTTTTGGTCCATACCCATAAAATTTTCCTGCTTTGTATTCATTTTTTAAGTCTATAGCATTATTGGGATTTTATGCTGACTTCATAACCTTCAGAGTAACTGATCGTAGCAAAATATTTCCCTGCCTACAGAAAGCAGCTTGACCTTATTTAATGAATACATTTTGAAAAGAAAACATTTATTACCAATTGAAATACGCATCTCTGGAAGATTCCCCGCATCAATAATGCTTTTTTTAAAAATTATCACATTAGGGAACCCTTGAGGAAGCTAAATTTGATGAAGTACCAACTCTACATTATTTAGAGTTCTGGATCACTTTGGATAACCTTTAAAATTCATTTCCAAGAGGTACTGTTAACTTCCCATTTACTCGTTTACCTTCCCCACTGGCTTTAGATCTCTGAAAAGCATCTGTGCCTTGTGTAACATGGATCCTCAGTGCTTCTCACAGAGTCTAAAACAGCACACACATGGAATAAAGGTCTATTAAAAAAAACTTCATTAAGATGAGAAAAGACAGGAGTGGGGAACCTGGGGCTGGGAAAACATTTGGTGCCTTTGCAAATGACACATCATAAGTGTTTGAGACGTAGGAGACACATCAATACCCTGAATTTAAAAGTTCTGTGTGTCAGCTACTAAAACCAAAATGGGAAAAGCTCAAGGGAAGTCTACATGTAAGAGACTATTCAGTCAGAGAGGAAGAGGCTAAGAGGATATAATTAACATTTTTAAGGTCACAGGTAGAGGAAGGTTCAATAAATGCATGATCAGGGTTCTCTTTCTTTATTGGAAGAAGAACACATAGAATTATCTTGTTTTAAATAGACACATGGAATGATTTTCATCTAGAGAGACATTAAGCAGTGAGTATGTTACCAAGAGATTTTGTATATAACGAAGCTTTTTGAAGTGTGTTGGTTAGATAACCCTCCAAAAGGCTCTCTCCATGAAGTCTTATAAAAGTACATGCATAAAATATGTTGAACTCCTTTAAGGTAGCCACAAATGCTTCCCATTCTTTGAAACAGTAAATAGAAGAGTTAATTCTTTGTTTTATATAGCTCTGCAAAATACTTACATTGTAAAGTGCTCTTACCTTTTAGCCAAAGATATTTAAGATAAAGACAGTGGTGGGACACAAGTTTACTGCTCTTTCTTCAGTGTATAACTTCTAGTCACTAGTAGCCAGTGGTGCGCACCCCATATTCACTGGGAAATATCCTTTCACTTCGTGTATACAATGATTTATACATGTCATTTAAATACAATAAGAGGAGTGTATGATTTGTGAACCTACTGGGTAGCTAATGAAGATTTCCAGTGACCCAAGACAGGCACTTAGATTGTTATGGTCCCTATCTAGCTGCAACTACTTTAAATATTCATTACACTTTAATGAACATACTTTTTCTTTAATTAGACATTCAGTTAATATTGTTTTAATATGGGTGACTTGACACACTGATTGGAGGAAACCAGAATGTATTTATAAACAAGTTAAATATCTGAAGCTGGCTAAAACCAGTAGACGTATCTAGAAAATAATTATATTATCATTTGCACAAGTGACAAGACAAAAGGCATACAATTTGGCTGAAGACTTTCAAGTAAGTTTTAACCTATTTTAAAATTCTTTGCTATCTTGCTTTTCACACTCAGAATGTTACAGTTAAAAAGCCAAGATTAATTTCACCTGATCTTTCTTTGGACACATATTTATTTACCTCCTTCTCCATGCTTATCAAAAGTATGAGTTCACAATGGATAATAGTTGGTTTTTAAAAAGTAATGAACACTGGCCATCTCATGGTGCCCTGGAATTTAGGTTATCTTGATATAAGTTAAGGAACTAATAACAATTTAATAGAAATTGAAAGTCTATTTGAAGTCTTAGTATTACATTCTTTGAGCTACTGAAGTTGATTACACTTGGCCCTATCACCATAATAATAATAAATATTTATCATGTGCCTACAGGTTTTTTCTTTATTAAGTTCCTTACAGAAATGCTTTCAGTGAGGGTGCCTTTAAAAGTGTCCAGGGATATATTTTTCCAATGATGAGCAATTTGAAACATCTTTGGAGCATAACGAATTGATGAAGACATCATATTTCTGGGAAGTCGATTACAGAGGAGATAAGCACAGAAGAGCAAATTATTTCCTTTGCCACAGAGCTTCCACAGAGGGGGTTTACCTGGAGAAACAGGACAGGGTCCCTATGTCATCTGTGACATGCGTCTCTATTGTTTTGTCATCTGAGGCCTGAAACTGTGAAGTTGAGTTTTGGGGAAGCAGTGTGGGTCCTGACCAGGGCTTTATTTATCCTCTCACCTTGTCTACAAAAGAACTGTGTGGCAAGACAGGCGGTTTGTTTTCTTTCTTATGCCTGTTACGGATGTGAAAGTCAGCCCCAAAACATTGTCCAGAAGCAGTCTAAAGACAACATTAAATGAAGGCTTATATAAGTTGTGTCACAACTATTTGCTAAACTGTTGTGGAACCAGTATAATAATTGCAAATATGCTTATGAGACAAAACAGGATCAAAGAGATATACAACCTCTGATGCCAAATATGTATTTTACAGTTAAAGACTAGGCAGGTACATATATGGA
This sequence comes from Dolichotis patagonum, assembly GCA_004027295.1. Lineage (NCBI taxonomy): Eukaryota > Metazoa > Chordata > Mammalia > Rodentia > Caviidae > Dolichotis > Dolichotis patagonum. The sequence goes on along the minus strand of PVJX010013698.1, from coordinate 12,873 downwards.
GTGGAATGGTAAGTGATTTTTTGGTTTCCTAATCTTTTTGTAATTTTGTCATGATTTTGAGTTTTGATTAATTAAAAACTACAAGTTGTTATCAGATTACCAAGTACTAGAAGTTTTGAAAATGTGCAGGTTGGTATTGACAAAACTATTCCTTTACAGAAAGGTTGGAAAAAAAATATTAAGTAACATACCTGAAGTGACATAAGTAAATAGAAAATTAAATACATTTGCCTGCTTCCTATTTACTACTTACCTCATCATTATCTTAAAAATTTAAAACAGGGACTTAGTAATCAACTGTCTAATCTTAAGTCATGAAGAAACAGGGCCCCCTTGATGAAAACAGCTGTTGCTTCAGGCTCAGTGGTCAGATTGCTATGAACGCTGGCAAGTTTGATACTACAATTCAACCAGAAACCAACCAAGCAAAAGACAGAGTGAGGAACTCTTATCAATGTAGCAACCAGTGACCAAAATGACTTTCCAGCAGGAGGAAGGTGGAAAAGACAGCATCCTCGTGTAAATAACCTTTGAAAGACAAGTTAACTGTAAAAATATAAAATTTGAACATTCCTAGGAAGAATCACTCTGACAAGGTGTGATCTGTTAATCAAATGTGTCCAAATCTTCACAGCCTAGAAAGAATTCAGATGCTTAAAAATCATCCCCAAGGTAAAAAAAACGTGACTGGAAAGAATGAGATGAATGTAAGATCCGTGCTAGAACACTGGCCTCATGTGCCATTTGCTCACAGAGGCATGCACCGTCTATAAAAGGGAGTCAGTGAACTAGTTCAGACTCAAGCTTCTCTGGCTCTCTGCGGGGCCCCAGCCCAGAGTCCTCTCTAGTACGCTCCCTGGTGCCCAACAACCCTTGACTTCATGCTGGGGCCTCAGGGTTCACATCACTTGCCCAAGCTTGGTGACTGACTGCTCCCTGCATGGAAAGGGAAGTAGAGGAGACACAGGAAGCTTCTCCCACAAGGGCAGAGAGTTACACGAGAACTGTATAGAGATGCTCAGGTGGTGTCTAGTGTTCTCTATTCTTCGTGGAAAAGTGTGGCAAACGCTGAATCAGACAGACTCAGGCACCCCAAGCCAGCACTCAATGAGGGTCCCCATCCTGGACAAATACTTTTGTGCTTGCTTCACTTTACAGCAGTTTACACTTTATACATGTATTTGCAAGATTCTGGCTTTAAATAATCATGTAAACAAGGCATGACAGCCATCCTTATAAACGTTGCAATCTTAAAAAGAACGTAGACAGGTTCTATAGACCTCACAGACATCTTTGTACAAATGTTAGCAGCTTGCTTTGGCTTTGTATTTAATGCAAGGTTCCACGCAAGAAATGGGGAACCCATCCTTCCAAGATTTTGGAGTTTCTGCTTGTTAATACCTCCACACTACACATTTTCATGTGTATGTACTCGTCATCTGTTTAATCAAAATTTTCTCATACATATGTATACACATATGTACATAGTTTTAATATTTTCATTATATATATTTATATAGTTCACATATCCATATATAGTTTCCATATTCTCTTGTTAAAATATAAGACAAAAGGCATTTGGGCTCAGTGGAGTCTATCTGACATAATCTTGATAGCCTTGATACCATTAAAACAATAAATGCAACTAGTGTTTCTGAGTCCTGAGGCTACAGTGAGGTCAGATGAAGATTAACTAAAACTTTCTTTGCTGCCAACCCCACTCCAAAAGGACTCCAGTCAGTGCCAATTTCCCTGAGTATTTTGAGGATTCCTTACCATGCTTCACCAGTTTCCAGCTAGACCTTTCCTGGTCTTCCTCTTCAGTCCCCAGTGATGCCGCGGCCATGAGTGACTGCAGGCACTGGCTGTTCCTAACACTCTGAAGCCAGTGCCATAGATGTGATGCTGTGCTATGCCCTAGTGCTAGCCTGGCCAGATCATGTACCAAACAGAAAATTAAACCTGAATTTCAGCGAAGCAAAGGATGCAGGATTTTTACACTTACATTAAAAACATACTTCTATCTGGAATTCAGTTTCACTAGGTGTCCTGTGTTTTCATTTACTAATTCTGGCAGCCCTTCTGGTGTCTGAGGGATGTATGCTCTCTTGCAGCCTCTCCTGAGCTGACACCATGCAGGCACAGTGCTCTCTCCTCTTCTCCTGGGGGACCTTTGGTCTCTAAATCCAAAGTTGTGGTGCTCATGACTCAGGTGGCTTAGGACCAGTCATGGGAACAGCTTTTATGGCTTTTAAAGACATCACTCTAGAGCAAGTCACAGGTTAGACTGGAGTGGGCCTGTGTCTTGTTTCTTCACAATGTTTCTCAAGATTTGCCCTACATACTGTGTCCTGTCAGCTAGATCCTCTAGGCAAATTAATTTATGCAGAGAAATATACCTACTCTATTAGTTCATTAGTAATACATAGTGATATTTTAGCAGAGACTCCCTACATATCTACGATGCACGTCACATTGAGATTAAGAGACCTACCCAAAGTGCAAGGAAGAGCTTTCTCTTTCTGGAGACACTTCAAGAAGCTCCCTGGAGAAAGTGGCTTTTGGGCATCAACTTTTAAAAGAAGTGTATGACTTTGACAACATGAAAGACACTCTAAGCAAAAGGAATGTTACAAATGAAGATGTGAAAACAGGAACATTTAGAATGTGTTTGCTTTGGTTTGTGGCAGCATTTGATTTAATATGATCTGAAACTAGAAGTGAAGTCGAGGGCTTAGCCAAGGAAAGTCCCCAGTGATTGTGGTAAGCAGTGTGTGATTTCTTCTCCAGGCTACAGGAAGCTTTTGTAAACACTGGTTAGGGGAAATATAACAGGAAGTGTCCATAGGCTTGTACATAGGCTAGGTTTTGTGAGAAACTGTAACTTGTAAGCCTAGACAGAAATAGAATAGGAAATGCATAACAAGGCCCAAGGCAGAGGCTAAGAGAATGGAAAATGAAAGAGGAAGCTTTGTACCCCAACCTTGGCAATTCATCACAACTTGCACCAGAGATCTGAAGGTCACAGTGCCCCAGCCACTCTTCAGTTAATTACACTGAATCTTGGGACAGAAGACCCACCAATCAGTGTTAAGCTCTGTCAGTGTGCCCTACACTTGGTTATGATTAAGCACCTGGAGGAAGGGTTCTCACACTTCAGCAGAAACTAGTCAACTAAAGGGCCCACCGGGCCCCACCTCTACAGTTGCAGCAGACCAAAAGCAAGGAATGCAGACCTGCGCTTCTTAAAAGTTCCCAGCTGTAGTCAAGGCTTTGGTTCAGGGAGTCTAGTTGTAGCTTGTATACTACGTGATCAGGATGTGATAACTAAGGAGATACTACTATGTGTATATCCCAGTCCCTGCAGATGACGTTTGGATGGATGAGGATACTGAGAAAGCAGATAATTAAAAAGATCATTTTATAAGGAAAGAAATCCTACATAGGAGAATAGAAAGAATTGGCAAGGTGCAGAGAACCTCCAGACAAATAGGAGGAGAACCAGGAACATCACAGTATGCAAGGGTGGAATACATGACTAAAGTTTGCTCTACAGACTATTTTGTCAAGACACACCCTCCGAGGAATTTCCAGACTCAGTTCCTGTCCAGAACCAGAGTTGCCACCTTTCCTTTTCTACTCTTTCCTGTTCTTAGTAAAGCAAATAGGATGGTGATCCCAGGAGTCTGTGCCCATCTCTTTCCCTTACTCAGAAAACGGTGATGACTACCATTCAGTAGTGGGAGTTTCACCTTTAAGTGCTGAAATAAAAGGGATTTTTAAAATATCTATTTTTAAGCTCATAAGAAAGCCAGTTTAATGGCAATTCTTCGGACAAGGGAAAACAGCAGTGCTCAAAGAGTTAAAACCACTGGCACTTACGGATTTACAGCAAAGCAAATGTTGTTCTTAGCCCCATATCTCTCCGCCACAGCATGTGGGGCTTGAAACAGAAATGAGATCGCTTGAAGCATGCTAGAAAGGCAGAATATCAATCTACTCTGGACCCTGAAGACAACTGCATGTTTAACAGGATCCCCAGGTGACAATCGGCTTGAGAAGCACTGTTTTAGGTATTACAAGCCCATTTAATACATGCAGTACTAAGAAATGGAGGGAACTGAGTTACAGAGGGATTAGAAATGAACCCAAAGTTGTCCAGCTAATGAGGGCAGTGTAAAATGTAAACCTGGACAGTATGGACCCATGAAAATGATCTAACTTAGGCCGTACACAATGACTTTTAAGACATTCTCAACATGGCCCTGATCTGGCCACTCTAAATTCTGCCCACCGTGGTTCCAGGTCAGTGCTGCCCAGGCACCAGGTCCTCCCCACCCAAGTCTTGCTTGGCACCTGACAGTTGTCAGCGCACAGTGACCTCCTCAGGAAAACAGCTTTTCATGCTGTACGACTTGATGTCTTAATCTCACAGTACAGCGCATTTTTCATCTGCAGTCACTGGTAATTAAGAATTTCATGTATCACGTTTGAAAACTGTGTCCAAGGCCCATGGGAATAAGGCTTACATGAGTTTTGTTTTTCATGGGACCTTTAATGGCCAATACCAACACCATGCCTGACATTCAGAAGATACAATAGTTATCTGTATGAAAGTGTACATGGGAGCCTGGAGTCTCATCCACTCAGTTGGGCATTACTCACTGTACCCACAGGGGTACAGCCTGCAAAGAAGTCAGAAAGCCACCAATGCTCAAGTCTCCAATGTAAAATAGCGTGGTTGCATATAATTTACATGTATCATCCTATATCCTAAATCATCTCTATATTAGGTATAATATCTAATAAAATATAAATGCTATATAATAACTTGTTTCTATGCTGTATTATTTAGGGAATGATGAAAAGAAAAAAAAGGATCCACATGTTTGGTTCTAGTGCATTTTGTTCTCAAATGTTTTCCAATCACAATTGTTTGAATCCATGGTTACGGGATCAAGGACACTGAGGTCTGCCTGCGCTGTGCCCTATAGTTCCGGAGACAGCAGGGAAGCCAGGGACCCCAGGTGAGGCCTCTCTGTGTCGGAAGTGGACTCCAAAGAGGAGATGCTGACAGTTCTAACACACATCCTGTGACTAAACACAGGCCAGCCAGTGCTGCATAATGCTCATCAGGTACCTTTCAGAGACCCTGGATTTGTCTCAGTGACAGAGAATGAGCTTTGATTTCAACGAACAACTCAGCTGTAATGATTTTATCTAAAAAATGTATGGGTTACAATGTCACTTTAAAGGTACACTCTGCTATGGTTTTAAGTTTCATCCCCCACCACACACACACACACACACACACAGAGGTTTTCTGACTATGTGTGATTCCTATACCTTATCTTCTCATGTAATGATAACATAATTGGACTAACTAGGGCCTAATGTTGCTACTATTGTGAGATACCTGCAAAAATAGCTTGAGAAAAATTGCTGATTTTTTATTTTGTCTTAAAGGGATCATTAGATTTAATTTCAACATTTTCGGAAACATATTAAACAACAGTAATCAACTCTAAGTTTACCTAGGGGACAGGTCCCTCATAGAGGACAGGAATAAGGATTTTTGATGTGGAACAGCCCCCTTGATAATCTGCCAGACACTCAGCTCATGCTTCCACCACGTGCCTCAATAAAGGAGGCTCCCTTACTGGGCTTTTCTTAGGACATTTTACATCTGAAACAATGCACACTCCTTAAACTCAAGGCGAGAGTCGGGGGGACTGAGTTCACCCTTTAGACTCGACCTTGTCCAGTACTGACGTGGATGTGGGCCTCGCAGAGACTGGCTACCACGTGGATGCTGGGGAGAGTGGGCCAGTTTGAACTTCTAACAATCCACCAAGTGAGGCTGACTCCACAATCTACTCAACGTTTTCAGGAGGAAGGTCTCAGAAAACAAAGATAGTTCATTTTGTGGCTTACAATGCAGTTTGGCATGCTTTTGAATTAAGACGGAGCCCTCCCAGGGCTGTGACAAATGCAACCTTGTCCACTAGCTCCCTTGCAGCGACTCCCTCCCACGGAAATGAGTCACCCCTATGTGTTCATCCTGCTGAGGGGGCCTGGGTGATTCGTATGACTAAGTCAAGGAAGAAATTGACCTGCTGTTCCACCTAAAGGTGTTGTGAATCAATCCAGAAGTTTGGAATTTTCACATTCCTTTTTTAACAATGTTTGTATTGAGTATATGCAAAAATGTCCAGGCATATCTGAGATAGGCCTAGCATACACTGATCAACTCTGAGGCAGCATTAAAAGCCACATGGTCTAGGCAGGGGGTCACAGCCAAGAGGTTACAATGTAGAACATCCTCCGGACACAGTACATTTGAAAAACATTATATATAAACACTTCAGTTATAATCATTTTTAAGTGGAAAAGATTAAAAACACCCATTAGAATGAATTCTTGCCTAAGACGTTAGGGAGGGTAAAAGAGTGCTGTCTGCAGGGAGAAGGGGTGGCCTTTGTCCTGTCACACACCTGCATCACGCAGGGCTTTGATTTTCCCCCGCTTCCATCCCAAGCCCTGGAAGCCCAGAACCACTGAGAAAAACATCATCAGATCAGTGCAGCATTAGGAAATTGGACCAAGAATGTACAGAATTTCTGGGGTTTTCTTTCTATTTTTTCAGTTTTTGAGATAGGATCTCATTATGTAGTTTAGGATGACCATGAACTCACTGCATAGCCCAGGCTGGCCTTGAATTCACAGTTATACTCTTGCCTCAGTCTCCTTGACCACTCGGATTACAAGTATGCACCACCACCCTTGGCTCTTCTTTGGTTTTTTAAATCTTCCCTAATCCTTGAATTCCAAAGAAACATGTAAGAAATTACCAACATTAATTTGGGTTAAAGTAGGTTTTTGCTGAAGTCAAGAAGCATGAATAAAGCCCATTACCAAGGAAGTTTCACTAATTTCAGGGACTCAGAAAAGTTTAGTGAACAAACAAGTCCTGGTATGAGGACGAGGAAGAGTGTACAATGACTCAGTTAAGGACAGTGTAGTTCACACACTTTAACAGTATCATTTAAGTCTAATGACGCACATCTATTTTACCCAGAGGAAAAATATTCTAGGATATATCTTTGTATCCACTGTCAATACACATGGATCTTATGGATTATATGGTAGAATGTTACATAAGAATGGTGAAATCTCACTGTTCCATAAGAATTCCTGCAATTTCTTAGCCTGGCTTTGTCATTTTCCAAGAGGATAATCCTGACACCTAAATTAGTGATAAGACCTGTATAATGTTATTCAACCAGTCTTTAAAAATCTAGGCTAGAAGCCAGGTCTCCCAAGCTCTTCTGAATTTAAAGTGCATTTTCCTATCTTACACAATCTCATCAATTCCTTCTCCTTAATACCAATTTCAGAAGTTGTCCCAGGGTGTGGCACATAAACTCCTTTGACCAGAGGACAGCTGAACCTGGAGCCTCACCCTAGCTTGTTCAGACTCTATGGTAAATGATGTTAAAGGAAAAATGGTTTGCCAAGGAGTCTGCTAAACTCTTTCGGCAGTTTCCACATTGGGCAGATTAGGTAAAGTTTTGGAGACTCTGCTCTATGCCCTTCCTACTAGTCACTCACTCCGTGTACATTAGTAGCGGTCTCCTCCTCTGTTATGAGTTAGAGGTGGCTTAGGAAGTATAGCCCTTGTTCTTTCTTTGTACAAATGGTTGTTATGGAGAGCAATGAAGGAAGTGATTACACTTTTAGTATGGTATTGTGGTAACAGACAGTCTTAGATTTGAGTCCCAGCTCTAGCATGTACTGCTGGAATCTCATGAAAGTCACTTAAACTCTTTGGTCTTCGTCTATAAAACCAGAACAGAAACACTCCCCTTGACTCCAAACCTTATAAAAAAATAGATGACATACTGTGTACAAAATACCTGGACATAATTTTGCTACAAATTGAATGTTCAATGAATTCATGTTTTTCTCTCTTAAGAGGTAGAACCATAAAAATAAGTGTAAAACAAAATATAAGAGAAGATCCTGACATATCCATTTTAAGGGATTTTATAATGAATTGGAGAAATAATGAATACCTTATTTTGTGAATCTCTAAAAATAATATCAGCTGTCACCTTTCATGTTTACTGAACTTGTCCTTCTACTGAGTTCAGAGCTAAAGAATTAACTACAACATCTTCCAACATGGAGGATGCACCCAAAATGCACCCAAAGGAATACTCTCTCCTGTTAAGAAATAGAGAACTCTCTCTTGACAACTGTCCTCGAGAGTGGTGTAATGATGTCCATACTGACTTCCCCTGAACATCTGCTTGGAGGTGCAGTTATTAACTGGGTTTCATGGAAGGGCATCTGACAGGGTGCTCACTCTGCCTTCTTCCTGTTTCCATCTAAACTTGGAAGCAAATCCATTTCCAAAGACCATGTTTTGGTCTGTTGAGTCTTTACCTCTGTCCTTGACTCTAAAGAGATATATGAGAATCGTTACTTTCATGGAACATGCCAGTTGAAAAGTGAGGTTCGTGGCCTGCAGAAGAAGCAGAGCAAGGTCACCTGTAACCACCAGAGCTCCGTGAGTGACAATGGAAACCCTCACTGGCATCTAGAGCAGTCTTCACCTAAGGATCTCCAGGGCCTGTTTCACTTCAATAAAGAGACTGACTTCAACAGTATGTTAAATATCTCACCTAAAAATTCAGTCTGGCCACATTTAGGTTGTTTATGGGAAAAATATATGTACATTTATTTTTTTCTTAATAGATTACAAAAAGAGTTCCCAAATTATCTTGGTCAATAGCACTTCACAGAAACCTGGAATACAGAAAATATCTTTAAAGAAAAGTATTCCACAGAGGTTCAAAAAGTGACAACTTTGTGATGTTGCCGAACAAATGCAGAAATTAATTTATAAAACCCATCAATGAATGTCTATTATGAACACTCTGCACCTTGACAAGGTTGGGGTGGGGAAAATGATTACTATAAAAGCAATAAAAAACATAACACTTGCATTTAAACAAGGAGAGTATGATCTCTCTGTTCAGAGATGATAGTGAAGGGAAGCTTGTAGGATTCATATTGTATACAGGTGTAGGAACTTCAGATCTTGCCATCTTTTCTACACAGCTTTTGAAAACTTATATAGGATTCATTCTTTGTAGTATAAGCTCCCTGCTGCTTTTTGATGCCAGATTTATCTAAGCTTCTGTTTAGATCCTACAGAAGGCAACTTCTCGCGTCCCTGCTTGTCTGAATCACCTTGCCAAGATATCATGTCTATCAGAAGTCTTAAACCTGTCAGTACTGAGGACGACCTGGATATCTGAATGGTACTCGGAAGATGACCTCTGACTATCATACCTCCGGTTTCTGACCACTCTCAAATCTTTACAGGCTCTCTCAGCACTGACCTCCTGCTTCTCTCGTGAACTGATTGCTATTTTCTTCCCCTAACATCCTGCCACTGACGTTTATTCTTCAGCTTCCCTCAACTCACAACCCCTCTCCACCTAATCATGCAAATACAACTAATGAGTAATAAATGAGTAAACCAAATACCTCAGGGGTTTGCACTGTCAATGTTAAAGTGGTTTTCCCAGATTATCAGAATTTTATGGCCCTAAAGTTTTCCATATTAGACAGAGTTGAGAAGAATGGTGACCAATGTGCAGCGGAGGAAAGCAAAATGAATTAATGGGCTAAAACTGTACATATACAGACCATATACCAGCAGTTATCAGACACCAGCATACATCAGCATCACAGAGACACTGAGAACCACCACACATGAACTAAAATGTTTCCAAATGATACAGGGTCACAGCAAAAAGCCATCTCACTTGCTCCCAACCAGGGAGCTCTGATCCTGGGAGCCTTTGGAATCCCCTTGGCAGAATTCTAAGTACCCATGGTTCTTACTCAACCACATTTTACACTGCATCAGCATGTGTAAGATGGTGCCTGGACTTGAGAGATCTATCATTCTCTGAGGGTCTCAAGGGCTCATTTACTCATCATCCCTTAAAGCCACCACTGTGCAGTCAAATAAACACACTCGAGGAGACCCTGATGTAAGTAAGCAGAAGAATAGGGATTTTCAGCCCATATGTGATGCTTGTGATCATTGAATAGACCAATCCACTTCTGTGATTACCCACTGACTTCTACCAAGATGGGTATCAGCCAGCCAACCAGTCGGAAGTTTGGATGAAGCACCTGTTACAGGCCCAGCAGGCTGCTGGCTCAGTGATGCACCCCAGATCATAGAGTTGCCACCTCCAGGTAACTCTGGGTGAGGGTGCTGGCATCTATTTATAAACCATAGGAAGTCAGAACCTTACTTTTTTGGTCTCATATACCTAGAAGAACACACAGTAGATCATATGAATACAACCAATGAGTAAAACAAATACCCCAGGGATTTGCTTTGTAAATGTTAAAATGGTTTCCCCAGATTATCAAAATGACCACAATGCTGACTGGACACAGCTCTTTCACCTGCAGAGTGCTGCTGAATAAAGGCAGCTGAGACCTAGTGCATCATACGTATTAATGAATTGCACACTTGACTCAGTGGGGAAAGCACACCGAGGTTTAGACATGGCATGGTTTCCAACCTTTCTCTACTCCAGATCATTGGCACAGGAAAGAACCCAGAGAAAGACTGCAGGCTAGAAAGATTACCTCTCCACCACATCCTTTCTTGAGCAAGCAGTGATGGTCATGGCAAAGGATTCAGGAGGCAAGAAGCATGCTACCCAAGCACACAGCGTCATCACGCACGCATCACTCAGTGTGAAGCAGGCAAACCCTCCCTCGCTTGAGAGCTGGTGAATCCTCTGTCCAGTTTCACTACATCTCCAGGGCTGCACAGCTTTGTGAAGCTGAGACCTTTACCAACCTCTGGATCCATTCAAACAAGGATGCTATGTTTAAAAAAGAGGTAGTGTATGAGGTCCTCTAAGTGAACCAAATCTTCCTTTAATTCAGGGGGAAAACAGGGCTTTGGTCTCTGAAAAATTCTGAGAAAGTTGTTTAGCATGGATGGTGACTGTTAAATAAATAAAAACGCAATGAGTGTATTTCCAAGTTAGGATCTTAATTTACTGAGCCTGGAGGCTCTCCTTGTCCAGTTCAGCCCTGGAAGACACCACGTCCTCACCCACACTAGGAGGAAGAGCCCTCTTCCTCCTCCTTCTCCTCCTCCTCCTCCTTGGGAAACACCTGTCTTGGAGACTGTGGTTGTGCAGCTTCTGAGCATGCACAGGGTCAAGCACACAAATGGTGCAGTGACTCTTTTGGAAGTCACATTTGTCCCTGAAACTTCAGTCACCTGGAGACTGCATGCCTCATTGCCTGCAGCAGCTCCATCCTGACGGTGTAGAATGAATTTGGAAAATTCATCTGAGAGACAAGATTTGAATGGAGGGACCAAACAACACACTGCTTCACTGAATGCTGATACAAATCATTCTTTGCCATCTTTGCAGATTGAGGATTTTTGTTTTTTCTTTCCTTTCCTTTTATTATTGGCCTGTTACAACCATCTTGCTAGGGGTTGGATCTTTTATGGGAAAGGACTCAGCAAGCCAATGCATCAGTCAAGTGCACGCTCCTGTTTTCACACACAGATTTCTACCGCCTTTACTGTACACACAGACACACACACACACACACACACACACACACACAGGCACACACACAAATTCCTGGAATGACTGATACATTCATAACCCAGTGATCTCTCACACGCACACTCATGGGCAGCAAACACGAACTCTCTGCATGTCACAGTCGAGCAAGGCTGTAGAGGTACACAGTGGACATGGCACTGGGTGGATGTGTAATCAGTAATAAGAAATACAGTGAGCCCCAGAATGAAAAGAAATCCCCCAACTGTTCAGGATTCCCCCACCCCCTTCCATTCACTGATTTATTAACCCTGAACAAAGATGTAATTGCAGGGTCTCAGAAACTTTTTTGTTCTTTTTTTTTCTTTTTTCTTTTTTTTTCTTTTTTTCATTTTTTGGCATTTGTTCGATTTGGCTTTGAATTTCTTAATATCTAGATGTGCCATTCATTGCCTGTTTTCTTCACTCAGTTGCCCATCTTTCCCCCCCAGAAATGAAAGAAGCATCTGCTTCCAAGTCTTAAGGATGAGACCTCTGCATTTTCTTTGCTTGTTTAGGGCAAGAAATGAAGTGCTGCCTCTTTAATCGGCAGGAGCATGCAGGAGGAGCATACCTTTAATTTAGTGTTGGGATACCTCACTTGCACCCTGGCTGTTGTCTTATTGGAGACGGCAGCCTGCCTGAGATCCTCTAGCACTGAAATAATATCATCCAGCACGCATTTCTTATCCTGATTTCTCAACACACACAGATGGGAAAAAGTATAATTATAGCCCCTGTGGTTCACCTTCATTTCCAGCACGGCTCGGTGGGTCTGCAGGATCCCCTCGGCCTGGAGCAAAACATTGTCCCCGGGTGGCGAGAGGAGGATCACCCTGCCGTACCTCCCAGGGGTGTGCAAGTCCGAATAGAGCTGGCTTTTGGACTGGTCCAGCGGGAAGAGGCTGCCGGCCAGGCTGCGCTCAATCTTGGCCAGGCTGTGGCTGGGGGCCACCAGGCGCTCCAGGTCGCCCTCGGGCTGGAAGCGACGCAGCGCACTGAGGCCGCAGGCGATGGTCAGCACGGCGGGCACGGTGAGGAAGAGGACGGGGTGCCGGCCCACGCACACGCCCAGCCCGCGGCCGCACGCCCGCAGCCCTCCGCGGAGCGCCTGCTGCAGCATTCTCGGTGCGGACCGCGGGGCCGCCCGGGACGAGCGCGTGTGCCCGCGCCGCTCCCCGCGCGCCCCCGCGAGCCCCGCGCG
>PVJX010013697.1:0-46767 GCA_004027295.1 Dolichotis patagonum | reverse complement strand
GGGACTGAACCCAGGACCTTGTGCATACTAGGCAAGCATTTAAAAAAAGCAATAAAAACAATACTATAAAATTATAAAATAAAATTGTAGGAGAGTAAAAATGGTTAGTACCTTGTATAATGTCTTGAAAGTCGTTGTCATATTACAAGACACAGGCATGAAAAATTGATCAAGCAATATAGGCACAAACTTCTTTTCAGTAAACTAATAGCAATTAGTAGTATAACTATCTTATCTATCTGTTTAGCTATCTATCTCTTCCCTTTTCCCTTCCTTCTTTTCTCTTTTCCCCCATCCCCGTTCAGGCAAACATGTCATCAACACTGAGATGCACTCCCAGCCTGTAACACGGCTGTAGTTTGAATATATTCTCCAACTGTCTCCTGCTCATGTAAAACTTAATCTCCACACTGCAGTATTGACAGGTAGGGTCTTTAAGAGGTGATCATTATTCCACAGAATCTCTGCCCTCATGAACTGATTAATGTTATTACTGGAGAGTGAGTCTGTTCTAAAAGTGAGCTCAACTTCTGGTCCTCCTCTTGCATGCTCTTTGGCCTTGTGCTGTCTTCTACTATGTTAAGGTGCAGCACAAACGTATTTAGCAGAGGTAGCTCCTTGGTGTTAGGCTTTCCAGCTCCAGAGATTTGAACCACACGAACTCCCGTTGCTTATGAACTATCCCGTCTTTGGTATTGTGTTATAGCATCACCAACTGGACTGAAAGAAACATTATACACAGGTGTTAAGTTATTAAAATACTTTACTAAGAAAAGATGCTCTCTGGGGAGGAGAATGGGATGCTTTTGAAACTGAAGAAAAACAATGATGGTCATAGCTGGCAGAAAATCATTGAAGTTGGAGGAAATGACAGGGCTCAGTTGAGAGAATTTCTGAATGAGTAAGAAGACAGGACTGAATCTAGAAGGAAAATGTATAACTCAGAAAATAAGATTTCAGTAGCTTTCTTCTGCATCTCTTCTTCTTTCACTGGGAAAAGGAGCATTTCCCCTCTGTCAGGTCAGACCTTCCCCACACTCCTACTTTGTCCTTCACGTCCCTACTCTAATGATTAGTACCTTGTGTCAATTTGAGAAGTTTAGAATTTTAACTGAACAACTCATCAGGGGCCAGGGTCTTTATATAAACATCTTCATTATGTGCAAGAGGAGGGCAGGGAGATGCTGGAGTGCTACACCCGCCCTATGAAGTGGCATTCTGCTTACAATAGAAGGGAGGAAGCAAGGCTTTCTCTCTCCTCTTTTTGCTCTGGCTGCTTTTGCTGCCTTCTGCTGCCTTGAACTGTTGCCTCTGCGCCATGCCACCCATTCTTGGAACCAGCTGATTATGGACTGAAACCTCCACAAACCATAAGCTAAATAAACCTTTCCTTCCTTAATTTTGGGGCATCAGGATTTTTGTCTCAGCAACAAGAGAAAAGTAACAAAGACAGATTCCTTCCCATCCAAACTTTCACTGATTCTGGGCCAATTAAGATCTTGTCACCAAGGAGGAAAACCAGTTGATTAATTCTTAACATAGTGTTAACGATTATACAATTCCTAAACTATTTCCACTGGGAAGTAGGAGTAGTGGGTGGGGGATTTTAGTCCAATAGCAGGCTCACAGAAAAAGCAGTTTTGGATTAATGGTCTTTCTTAAAATGTCCCTGAGCATCTACTTGAAAACTCAGATCTGTCTGCCATGGGCCCCGTTCCTCTGGTAGGACATGGCCTTGGATTCTTCTAGTGGCCCGTTTCTCATCTTCGGCATCCATGCTGAGCTCAATTTCAGGGAACTGTGTGAAAATCTGATTGCACTTTCCAGAAAAAGCCTAAAAATGTTATTTACTCCTTGAAACCACATTTCTTATATATTCTAAGTGCCTTTGAGATATAGAGAAACAGCACAGCACATTCTAAGGGCCTAAGCAATTCTTTATCATCTGTAATTTTTTTATAATGGCAGCCTATTGTAATCCCTTGAGAAGCCCAAAATGTAATCAGCTTTCTTGCTGAATTAGCTGCATTACCTTCTGGACTGTGTGGAACGTGGAATTCAGTGTTGGACCTGCACAGCTTTGTAGAACTGACCAAAAACTTGGGTAGAGGTGAGTATTAAAGTGTAACTCTTACTAGCCAGTTACCTTTGTCCAAACCGAGGAAATAGCCTTTCTTCTCCAGGGCACCTGCTCCGGGATCTTCCCTGAATGACTGGAATATGCTGGATGCCCTGTACCATTCTCTTGGGAGGTGTGTAATGATGATGATTTTTTAACCTTTCTGAAAGCATGAGAGGTAAAGAAGGAAATGGCTGCTCTAGAAAGGCTTTCTTGACCCTTTTGATGGAGCTGAATTTGGGAAGATGTGGTCCACTTCATAGGGGAGATCTATAAGGATATCAATAGATGTAAACAACCAAGCACAGAAGTTGGTACAGAATAGTTATAAAAAATGTTATTTTTCTCTCCACATCACTTCCTTGGGAGAATTCATATTCTTTTAAATGATAATGAAATATCATTTCTACTAACCTTGGAAAAGAAGACTCCATATTTCTTCATGTTCAACTTTCACATGTTTGTACTCGACTTTGACTAGGGAACTTGGAATCTATGAACTCACAGATTTGAGGTGTAGCAATACATGCAAAATAATAGATTCATCTCTTGTGGGGCAAACTTTGAGAGAGAAGACACATGCATGATCTACGTGGGATGCTGCACAAACTGACTGGTTGCTTATATTGTTCCCAATAGTATTACTTGTGGGATGGCCCCTTACACTGATGTTAGTAATATTGTGAATTCAAGGGTGGTGTGATTGGGTCTGGTAGGTAAATAGGAAATGGAACAGATTTGAAGGAGGATGAAGAGGAGAAAAATAAGAAAAATAATTAATTTGCTTTAGTTTCTCTGTTTCCTAAGATTTGTGTTAAATTGTCCAAATATCAGACTTCATTTAAGCCTCATGAGGCTTACTATCAGCAAATTATATATAAAAAAGTTGAAAGGAGGTAACTTGCTTGAACTCAGATAGATTGCATGGAGGAGAGTACTGAGACTTCTGATTAATCTGTCTAATCTTATAGCTAGTGATCTTCCCTATTATATGTATTTTAGGTGAGATCAGAAGGTAACAGGAGTTTCTCTTTGTCGTTTTTTGTTTTTTGTTTTGTTTTGTTTTGTTTTGAGACAAGGTCTTGCTATGCAGCCGAGGTTGGCCTCTGTCTTCACACTTGCAGTGATGTTCCTGTCTCAGCCTCTCAAAGTTCTGGGATTGCAAGCATGTGCTACCATATCTTGCAGGAATTTCTTCAAGGTTGAACTTTAATTTCTAGATTTCAGCAGGTGAAGACAGAAAGGACATTTCAGGTAGAGGCAATACCAGAGTCTAGGCAGAGAGGTGGGAGAGAACAGGGTGTATTTTTTCAGGCAGTGAAAAGACTATTTTACTGGGATGCAGGTTTGTGTCTTGTCTGTAACTGTGACCTTTGTTATTTTAGGTTTCTATGAACTGGAAATAATACTGATAAATCCCTTCCGAGCATTAAATGAGATGAAGCACTTGGCAGAGACCTTGGCACTCAATAAATGGTAGTTCATTCACCTGTTCAACAGGTATTTCCTAAATGTCTAGTATATATCAGGCAAGGAGAGAGATCTGTGTAAACCAGTCCAACCCCCTCCTCACCTTTGTGAATTTTATGTCCTGGTAGGGAAGAGTAATCATGTATCACACAGCTTAATAATAATGGCAGTAAGGGTTTCAAAAGAGCAGTGTGAAGGGCTATAACCTTTTATGACAAGAAAGATAAGCTCAGAAGCATGACTGGGAATTACCTAGACTGAGTCTGTGCCTCTCTCTGTCTTTCCTCTCTGTCTCTCTGTCATTCTCTGTCTCTCTGTCTTTCTCTGTCTCTCTGTCTCTGTCTCTCCTTCTCTGTCTGTCTCTCTATCTCTCTGTCTCTGTCTCTCTGGTCTCTGTGTCTCTGTGTCTCTGTGTCTCTCTGTCTCAGTCTCCTCTGTCTCTCTCTCTCTCTCTGTGCATGTGTTTGTGTGTGTCTCTGTCTCTCTCTAGGACACAACAAGGATTATCTTCAGCAGTAAAAACTATGAAGGTTTTAGCAGGGGATCATCTGACGTAATCAGATATGATGACCACTACACCAAGAGAGAACAGCTAGCTATGTGCTTAGGAACCTCTGAGAATGTTTGAGACTAATGGCATCAGTGGAGCAAGTTTTAATAAACTGATTCCTAGGGCCAAGTGCATGTGTTATTGGCAGGAAGGGAGACTTAGGCTGAGTGGCCAGTATTAGCTCTTGATAAGGCAAGCACTAATGAAGGTCTGAACTAAGCTACAGGAAGTAGAAATTGACAGGAAGATACAGTGCAAGGCATTTTAAATGAAGATATGGCAAGATTTATTACAAGTACAAGATGAAGGAAAGGGAAGTGTAAATGACTACTAGAAATTTCAAACCTGGATGATTATAAGAATAAGGGCATCACAGCCAAAAGTGGAAAGTCAGGGAAGAGCTGATTTACAGAGGAAGATGAGTGACTCCCATTTTAAACACGTCAAGTCTGAGATGCCCTGGGAAAATTGGAGGACCTTCCACTTCCATGCGAGAAATCAAGGAACAAGAGCTTCCCAGAGAGTGTCTAGGGGACAGCATTCACTCGCCATCTGTCATGGGTGGATGTGAGAACAGAGGGATGGATATGGTCAATGTGGGAAAAGAGACTGAGGCATCGAGGGACACTCCCCCGAGGTTGGTAGAAGCAGTAAGTCAGCCAGGGAGCAAGCGGACCCGAGAGTGGAGCTGGAAGTCAGAAAAGCTGGTGGAACAGGGTAAGTGCAGATGCTGTCAGAGCCTAAGGCAACGCACAGCGGGGACCCAGGCGATGGATGGAGTCTGGAGGATGCTGTCCCTCAGTGCTGCCCTGGAGGACCCTGTCCTCTTGGGGCCTGGCTCTGTTTAGCTTCCATCTCTTGAGATGCACATTGGTGAGGAGTGCCACCTGGCTGGGCAGTAAACACAGGGCTTCTGTGCAGTTTAGGGGGCTCTTGGTTCAAGTAAAAGTACTGTTACAGATTATAAAACATTAAACATTCCTTGCTTTTGTGAGCTGTCTCTCAGCTTGTGTTGTTTAAATCTGTTGTTTAGTGCTGTACTCGCTTGGGCACGGGCTTTCTCCTAGCAAGCATGAGACCCACACAGGGGCCAGAGCCCCACCTGATGTGACTTGGGAACGCAGCTGTGCTCTGCCCACCAGCTATTGGAGCACCTTACCAGGTCCTACGCAGCAGTGGGAAGTCAAGCCAGGCACCTCTTCCTCCTGACTCTCGGTGAGTAGGAGACTCCAGAGTGGTCACAGTGTCTGCACTGGGCTATGCTCAGTACCTAGACTGGAAGTGGTTAAGTCGTCACACTCAGACCCCATTTGGCGTACCATGGTGCTGCCAACCCATAGCAGGGATAATTGTCTCCATTCCTGGCCTCAAGAGTTTGCAAATTCTGCTTATCCAAACCCAACCTGCCTGTACGTGTGTCCAGGCTCCTGCCAGGGATGGGGGTGGCGGTTGTTTGCTGGGTCCAGGAGGGGAAGGAAGGCTGAGCAGGTCCTGAGCACCAGAGGTTGGGGTCGGGTGGCGGAGAAAGCTTTCTTCATGTTACAATGTCCTATCAAACTTCACTTGAAAACAGAAGTTCAAAAACAAACCTGTTAAGAATTTTAGGGTTGCAACATGAATCGTTAAACTCAAAACTGGGGACCCAGTGACCATGCTGTGATTGGCCCTGAAGCTGGTCCCAGCAAAAGGCCAGATCAGAAGCACAGTTGCTGGGGAGGTGTCCAGGAGCCTTTCTTTCTCACTGTCAGTGCTTTGTCCTCTCTTACGTCTGTCTACGTGATGGCTCCCACCCAACACAAGGTGAGCACAAGGAGATGCCCCTGAGACTGTTCGGGGAGATGGACCTGTCCCTCTTCCACCCCCTCTTCATTCCTCCCCTTCCCTAGCTCTGCAGTCCAGTTCTGCAGTCCAGCAGGCTCAGGACACAAGCTGTTCCACTGTGGTCTTTATTAGGTTTCCAGCTTCCTGTCATGACAGCCAAGCCCCACAGGAACAAGAGGAAATAAAAATCAATTCTTTATCAGCCAGAGTCCAGAC
This sequence comes from Dolichotis patagonum, assembly GCA_004027295.1. Taxonomy (NCBI): domain Eukaryota; kingdom Metazoa; phylum Chordata; class Mammalia; order Rodentia; family Caviidae; genus Dolichotis; species Dolichotis patagonum. Next base: position 40,591 of record PVJX010013697.1, on the reverse strand, counting down.
GCTGGCTCCAGAGCTGAGGGAGGCAGACAGGAACACCAGCCTCATGCTGAGGCTTCAGAACTCACTGTAGTGACACCATCAGTCACTGAGCATGCAGAGTTCGGCTTGCCTGCAGCCCTGGGAGCTGCTCCAGGCCATAGTACAGTCCCTTAGGTTAGCAAAGGGCTCCCCCGAGGACCAGGGCTGCAGTGTGTGTGCTAGTCCCAGTCACATCTCTCATCTATCTTCAGCACATTTTTTCCTGTGACTTCTCAGGAGCACCTCACCAGTGGTGAGGTTGGACCTGGGTGAAGTGGGATTCTCCACGGCACTCTCTCTGCCTAGGACTCTCTTCCTCTGCACCCCTAAGGGCCTCCTAGAAGAAGCCCCACCTAGGGTCTTCCAGGGTCAGCAAAGTGTGGAGGGTGAAGATTTTTATTAGAACCATTCTAAGCGATACCACTGGTCTTTAAGTTCTTGAAATAGTGACTTTTGAAGCACTGACATAAGAAGGGTCATGAATAGGTCTGTATTTTCTCCAATCCTGTAGACTTCTTCAGATCTTTGTTCCAATGAATACTGTCCTAAGTACTTATAAAATAAGCATTCTGTCTTACCCAGCCACTATTGTGGGCTGAATTACGCCTCCAACGCTACATGTAAGCAAGAGACAAAGATTTTTCTAAGAAGCTCTTGAAAGCCAAGAAGTGCTACCTGAGGGAAAATCCTTGCTCCTCCTCCAGAATGGAGCTAATCCCCAACTGAGCACCAATTTGAAAGCAGCTAAGCCCAAAAACAAAGCAGAGTTTGAGGGTTAAGAGCAGCAAATGCCTTGGAAGATGACCTGATCCTGGATTCAACAGGTATGAAGTGACAACCACTTGCTGGCCTGTGCCAACTGTTTCACACGGCACAGAAAAGGCAGGGGCTTTACTGTTCTCTAGGACAGCTGGGGATCAGAGACAAATGGCTGTTTGCTGCAGGACAGGTGTGCGGAGGTGAGTTCCTAAAGCAAATGGGAAGAAGGAAATAGACAAGCCGTTAGGCAGAGGTGAAGGGCAGTGCGGTGTGTCAGACAGGAACAGACCCGAGTTCAACTCCCTGCTCCACCCCTTCTTGGCGGTGACTTCCACTTATCAGCCTCTGTGGGCTTCCATCTCCTCATCTATAAAACAGACATGACAACTGTCAGACCCACATACCAGTTTGTTGTAAGGATAAAATTATTTAATTGTTAAAAGGCACTTAAACCGTGTCTGTTACATAATATTTTACACAACAGTTCATTGAGTACCAGAACTAGTGTCAGATTCAATCCATAAATCACACCGGAAGGATTATAGCCCAGAGAGCTAAAAGTAATAAGTGAATTTCCAAGCTATAACTTGTATCTTCAGACACATTGAAGCGACTATAACATGCAATTTCCGTAAGTTTTTGCACTTAGAATCCTCTTGCCCCACATTGCTCTGTATTCTTTCATTTCACAGCTCCCTCCACCAATCCAGGCCTGGCCTCTGGCTGCAGCTCTGTTTTTCTCTCTTCTTTTCTGGTGGCCATGAAAATGCATCTCACAGATCTCCTGTAGAACCTGGAAACTGAGAGGGTCCCAACTTGAAGTTCACAGTAGCCCTTGCCTGGAACCCAAGGGCTTCCCAACACTTGCTGAGGCTTCCGGAGACTGCATGGCATGACAGGCAAGTCTATGTACTTCCATTTCGTCTTTCTTCTCTAGGGAAAGATCTGCACTGTGCCCTGGCAGCTCTCTCTGGCTTTCCCAGTGCCCTCCCTGTACCTTCCCTGTAGGAATTTCCTTAGCAGAATCTAAACACATCCAATGCCACCTTGATGTCTACTTCTCAGAGGACCTGGCTCACCTCTTCTGTGTCTCTTCATTCTTTATACAAATCAACTCAGCTTCTAAGTCCTTTTTTGGCCTCTCACATTAATTCAGCATCACTGAGGTGCAGAACCATCTGGAGTTTACAGATTGCCCTAGAGAGCTAGAATGGATGTGAGCTGAGTAGGGTTGGCACTGACTTACTCAGGTGTCAGGGGAAGACTTCACTGGGAGGATCTACTCTTCAGTACATTTTATCTTAGGACTAATAACACCCAAGAACACTGTTAGTTTGTTTTGTATGGTAAGCACTGAACTGAGAATTTTAGCTGCATTACTCACTGCAGATGAAGAGAGTGAAGGAGTTAATTATTGACCAAAGCCTTCAAACTAATGTGTAATTGGCAGAGCCGGTGTTGAATGCTGCTGGTCTGCTCCAAGTGCCCGTGACCTCAGTGGACATGCTCTGGCCTGCAGCCAATGCAAGAGCAGCCTCTGGGGCTGCAGCACTGAAGGGTACCGGAGGCACAGGCAGCCAGACTGCAGCTTGGGGATGGTCCATTCCCCCATCTGGGGCGGCTTCAGCTTCAGGGTGAGGAAGGACCTGGCCCAGGGGATGGTCTAGTTGCCCACAAGGAGTGCCGCATCTCTGAGGGCAGAGGCTATGAAGAGGGAGGAGGGTACAAGGAACTGCAGAGCTGGTGGCAAAGAGGCAGAGGCATTTCTGGAGGAACTTCAATGTCATCCTGAATTAGACCATAAAAAGTAAGTGCTTTTTAAAAGCAGTTTTGCCCAGCATGGTAAGTGCTGTCAACTTGCTTTGTGATTCAGAGGCTTCGCTCCCCACAACCCTTTGTTTGGGAGATGGGGTGAGGCTACTGCTGTGAGGAACAATGGCTTGGCTTCTCTGTTGTCTGTTGCAGGCTGAAGTAACCCAGCCATGAATCAATCCCAGCCCCAGTGCCTTAGCTCCTAGGCTGTGTGTGCTCAGCTGTTGCAAAAGGCTGGAGCTTGAATCAGATCCCTGCAGAGCCACCCACGTTATGTGATCTAAGAGGAGTCACTGGTCATCTCTTAGCCATGTAAGTGTAACCTCCGCAACACAGAGATGATGCTGGTATCTTTGCATCAGGTCCCTGGAAAGATTAAATAAAAGAATCTATGCACAAGGTCTGGCATATAATTAGCACTCAAAAATACTGACTCTTTCTACTGTTTACTATTTTCATTTCCACTCTTGTCTGAATGATTAAAGTTTGAGACTTCAAAGGGAAAGGAAAGAGGGTCGTGTTCCATTCCAGGGAGTGACAGACAAGGATACTGCTCCCCAGTATTGAGTTTCTCCTCTTCGTCTTGGGTCTCCCTTGTCTTAGAGTGCAGCTGTGTGGTGATTTCTGGCCAGTGGAATGTGGATAAGAGGGACATACCCTGCTTCTGATCTAGCCCGTCAAGGCCTCTCATGTGTGTCCCTGCTCTACCTTCTCTTTTGGGAGATGGTCTTGCTGAGGGTGTTACCATCCCAGTTTCCATGTGCCTGCAGGGAGGACAGTCCACCCGCCCACCATGGCTGACTCCTGTGGCCTGTCTTGTTGTGTCAACCACTAAGAATTTGAGGTTGCCTGTGATAGCACTTAGCCCACTCTGACTTTTACGTTCAACCACACCACAGTGATTTTGGAGCTGTCTGTGGCTTTAGACTATTTGGAAGTTTCATGACATGAAGGAGTGACAGGAGGCAGCCCCTAAAGCCGTTCTCTGTTCAGATATTCAGGGCAGCTCACTGATTCTTAATGTGCAGTTAAGGACCCCCTTCCCTCAAGGGAACCTATGAGGCCTAAGAGCCCGTTGTCCCTCAGAAGGACCTGGAGAAGGCGCTTTGTCCCTCATTCCTAGGGCCTGGATCTCTGGCCCAGCCAGCCTAAGTGACTCCAGAAACACTGGGTCAGCATTTTGGGGAAAGAGCGAGGTCACTGCGGTTCTATCGGGAGCATGTGAGGGCCCAGAGAGACAGCACGTCCATGCCAGCGTGTGTGGGCTGGAGCTAAGTTACTTTGCAAATATTTATTTGTAGTTGTTTTTTTCTTAAACAGCTGTCAGAGGGAACGTAGTCAGGCAAAGCTGCGACTACTCTCTGTTTCTGGGAGTCAGCAGCCTGTGCGCCAGTTTGTAGCCCCGCAGTGACGGCTGATGACTGAGTCCCCTGCCCCCTCGTCCCCTTTTAGCTACATGAGTGCTGACCCAGGACTTGCGCTTGCTCCAGGTCCATCTCACTGGACACTGGCAGAGTGCAAGGTTCTACCAGGGAGTGCCAGGCCTCCCAGGAAGTGCAGCAGTTAATGTGAACTGGGTGTTTTCATTGTGACTTGCCCGAGAGCACTGATTTAGAGCCAGACTGAACTGAGTTCAAATCCTGAGTAAGCGAACTATGGAAAAACTTCAAAAAAATTATTCGACCTTTCAAAATTTTAGGGGCTTGGGAATGTAGCTTCGTGGTAGAGTGCTTGCCTAGCATGCACAAGACCCTGAATTCAATCCCCAGCACCACACACACATACACACACACACATAAAAATAAAAAATAAAATGACACCTTCTGTTATGTGCTCCTTAATCTCTCTGTGCCCTGAATCTTTATATGAAAATTAGGATTAATGACAATTTAAGGCTGCTTACCAGTCAAATAAGTTAATCTGTGTGGTACGCTTAGAATTGTGGCTGGCACACAGTGAGCACGCAGTCCTTATCTATAACCTGGAAGAAGTCAGAAGCAAAGCTGCAGCCTTTGTTGAGGGCTCTGTAGACAGAATAGAGTCAGTACTGCTCCTTTACCAATATCCTCTTCCGGATTCACTCCAAATATTTAGGAGCCAAGACTGAGGTGGACCTGAACTACACTTCAAGGTTTACAGGAGTGTCTTCCCTGGGCCCACCCTTCCTGGGTGGGATTCACTGGCATGCAAACCCTAACCTGAAGTGCGGATTGGCTGCTGAATAAAGACAGACGGAGCTTGCACTTGGGTGTTGAGAGCCTGGTGGCATGGAATTGGAGGAGACAGGGGCAGAAAGGGACTGGATTGGAATCCTCTGTCCCTTTCATTTCAACCGTTGTCAATTTTAGAGGAGTAGCTGCATACAGACATAGTGTTAGGGTCCCAGCATATTTGGCTGATTATAGTTCTGATGGCAAGACAAGGAAAGGGCACTGTCATTGGTGTCCCTAGTTAACTAGAACAAATGGGCAAGGGACAGGCACACAGCACACACAGCCAGCTTGTATGGACTCAGCAGTCCTGAAGCTGAAGACTCCTGGGGGGCTACAAGAGCACTTGCGTTAGCCATTGAAATCCAGCTCTTCCCCCGTGGCAGGGGTAAGCTAAACTCTATGGTCTTTGCTATCCAGACCCCAAAGTGATCTTCGCATGACCCTGGGCTCTGAAACTCAAGCAGCCAGAACCCCAAAGGCAACCTGTTGGTTTAGGTTTTTGGATTTCAAGGAACAAAACCTCAGTCAGGGTTCATCAAGTTACACAGGCCTTGTGGCCGGATGCACGTGGGGGTAAGAATACAAGCCACCAGCCGGACTTGCAAGGTTCTCTGGAGCAGATGAGCTTTGGAAAGAGCAGGGCTGAGGTGAGTCAGGCATGGGGGAGGCTGAGAGCAGAAAGCCCTTCAATCCCAAGAGGTGCTGGGATTCAGGGTGCTCTAGGACATAATCCTAACATGCCCTGCCTTCTCCACATGCTCCAAATCTATCCATTTGCCTTCTGCTGCCACCTGGCTTCCTTGCTTTCTGTTCTGACTTCTCTCTCTCATGAGCACAGAACTTCCATGTTTTGACTTCTCTCTTCCATTTGCACAGAACTTTGGCTCTCTCTTGGCCTCTCAGCCTTCCCTATAAGCTTCTTTTCACCTTATGTGCCTTCATCTTCTGTGCCCACTGCTAACTTCTCTGTTCTTTCCATTTTTCCCCATATCATTACTCTTGGGAAGAAATCATAATGCCAGGCCAACTCCTTGGCCCCTGGGCAGTGTGCAGAGGGGCTACCTGGTGTGGTTTCAATGTGTCCTTCCAAATTCATGTGCTAGAATCTTAATCCCCAGTGCAACAGTGCTGAAGGGTGGGATCTGTAAGAGCTGATGAGGTTCTGAGGGATCTGTCCTCACAAATGGGTTAATGACATTGTTTTAAGAGTGGGTTTTGTACAAAGCAGCTTCTGTCCCCTCATGGTCTGTACATGCAGCAAGAAAACTCTCACCAGATGCAGTTTCCCAGCTTGGCCTTTCCAGCATCCAAAACCATAAGTAATAACTCTCTGCTTTTTACAAATTAGCCAGTGTGAGGTGTTTTGTTGTAGTAGCACAAAACAGACTAAAACACCACCCTGTGTCAACTGAGTGGGGATTACATGATGCAGAACATAGATGCAAGACATAGCAAATGCCACAAGAAGCCTGCTTAGGACAGTGTAGGAGGGAGTGTGGAAGCCAGCTCTTCCCAGCACACATGCCTTTGTCTCCCTGTTCTGCTCTACCTTCTGCTAGTATCTCCCAGTCTAACTACAGCACACGGGAGCAGGGGTATCCAGCAGAAGACAATTGAGGCACTGTCAATCCATGTAAAGTTTGAGTTACTAATCCTGCATCCCTGTATGCATTCTCCTTCCACTCTTTCCACTCACCTCTGAATTGAAGTGCTTGTGTTTATTTAACTTCTTTCTAAAATAACAAAATCAACAATGTACCCACAAGTATTTGATAAACAGTTACTATAGTGAAGTTATAGTCAGCCCTGGAATTTGACCTGAAGGTGTTAGAAAACTACAGAGTGAATATTTATTAGAAGTTATGTTTTATTACTTATTTTCATTACATATCTTATTTGGTCTTATTAACATCAAAGTAGAGTTGTCAGGGAACCTATTACCTTCATATTCATTTTATTTCTTTTTCTTTCTTTCTTTCTTTCTTTCTTTCTTTCTTTCTTTCTTCTTTCTTCTTTCTTCTTTCTTCTTTTCTTTGTACTCATTTTATGGATGAAGAAACTGAAGTTTAGGGAGAGCTGGTTCCTTGCCTAAGGCCTCTCATGAAGCAATAGAGAACTCCATACTTGATCTTAGATAGCAAGATGATGGCTCTCAGTAGCATCCCTTGTCTGCTCTGTGACTATAACCTTTACCTGTGTCACGTGTATTATTGCACACATGGTTTTCACTCATAATCCTGCTTGTACCCTAATCCCCAAGAGGTAGCATCCTGGGTGGTTATGTGTCTAAAGTGTCTTCCCAGTGCTGACTTCTTAGACTAAGCCTAACTTCTTCCTAATAGCCAGATAACCGATGCCTTTTCTTCCCTCCCGTGCACCTTCATGCCTGCCCTTCCCTGTCCATTGTACTGGACTCCAGAGCTACCATTTTAGGTCTCTGGGGAACTGCCACTATTTTCTCTGCTCACCTGAGGTCTCCACTCCTCAGGAACATGTATAAATTAAGCTTCACGGTGGCTTCTCATACTCGTATATTTTGCTGATATTCACTCCCTCCTAGCCAAAAGTCTTATTTCTAACTTTAAAGCTCCTGAGCTGGCCTGGTCTCACACTTCCAGGCAGCAGGTAAAGCATGACTTTCCCTGAGTTTACACCAAGCATCTAGGTTTGAGCGCTGTTTCTAGCTGCTCGGTTAAATCATAGGATTTTCTGAGTTAGGAGAAACTTACGGGACAAGAACAAGACAGAATCTGAGTCAGGTTCCTGGAGAGATGACAGGAAATTTTTATTTAATTGCTTTATATGATCAGGAAGAAGATATTAAGGAGGAAGCTAGAGCTCAGCGTGCCGTGGAGTGAAGAAGGTGGGTGGAGAGCTCTGATTAACAGAGTCTAGCAGGAAGCCAGGGAAGCTGTGGTTCCAGCTGATTGCTGCTCTAATGGTGGCTGAGATAGAGACAGCTATGCAACAAATGCATGTGAGCTGAGCCCGCGTGTGTGTGTGCTTGCCAGCCTGTGACTGTCATTGATTTTACATCTCCCAACTAGTGACTGACATGCCCAAGTACTACCAAGTTTCCCTTCCAACTCCTCAAGTACCTCTACCATGACATCTGTGAGGACAAATAAAACACAGGCCGATGTCTTGCTCATGTAACTGGTCATGGTAACTCCCAGATAATAGGAGCTTCTCCTCTGTGTGACCATCCAGAGTCCCAGGTTCCTTCCATCTTGTTTCTCTAGCATTTTGTAAGAAACGATTCTCACACACTGAGTTCAGTGGCAGCCAAGTTTGAGAACCACTGTCTAGGGATGTCTTTCTCATCTACACAGTTAAATCCAGATCGCAGGTACACACACTGGCCTGAGATTACATGTGTAGTTTCCACTGTTATCCTGTTGGTGATAATTTGGTCATGCTATACAAGCCCTAGTTAATACTATGTATAGATACTAAGATCCTTAAGGAGGGTCCAAAGGAGGGTCACTGAAGACAGCTTTGGAAATCAGAGGAGGAGAATCTAAAGGAGTGTACCTAAAGCAGCTTTGGAAATCAGAGCTTGTCTTGGAAGCCAAGATCCTTGATAGAAACATCCGACACTGGGATAGCTAGGTTTAAACCTGATTAACTTCTAGCTTTATCTATTCATCCACAAAATGGAGCTAAGAACTGTTGTAAGGGTTATGTAAGATAAATGTTACAAACTTAGCACAATGCCTCTCCATAGTTAGCACTGAATAAATATAAGCTGTCCTGTTAGCTATTATTCTGGGGTAGATAACTGTGGAGATTGGAAGACTTTATGGTGCCAAGACACAGCCAGGATTGAGGCTAGGTTTTCAGACTTTTTTCTTTATTTGTGGACATGGCAAGGCAGCCCAATGCAGCTGCCTGGCAAAAGCTCCTGCTTCTGCTGCTGGTGGTATGATCCTGCATGTACAGGTGGAGAGAGAAGAACCTAGTCATTTAAGAAGGAAGAAAGCATAGTTTTGTCTAAAACTCCATTCTTGGCACAGAACCTGCCAGGGAGATTATCTGGCTGGCTTCTCTGTGACCTCTCTGCCTTCTGGTTCCAAGGACACTGTGTCCTTCAGAGGCAGGTAAGGGCATGAGGGCAGCCTACTCTGCCCTCATGTCTGCAGGAGGTGTAGATGAAGTTGGCTGGTGTCCTCCAGTTTTGGCTTCATTTGCAATAAGACCCAGTGCTCAACTTCTACAAAATCTCTTCTCCCTACCTCCTCCCTCTCTGCCTCAGGCAAAGGTGCCTCTGTGTTTTCTATGCTTCATCTGTGCTGTCCTCCAGAACTCAGAACTCGGAACTCGTCTCCCTCCCTGCAGAGCCCCTGGGTCCAGCAATGCCCTTCTGCTCCCAGTCCTGTCAGCTCTAGTATTTCTCTCCCTTTGTCCACTGAAGTGAAATTAAAAAGTACACACCAGTATCATACACGAAGACCATTCAGGTACACAGTGAGAGAGTTAGGCTTGGGGGTCACTCTCTGACCTCAAAGGACAGAAATAGGAACCGGAGACCTCCTCCTCATGGCACCTGGGGCAGGATGCAGAGGAGACCCACCTGCTGAGGAGCTAGAACTCTCCCTGGAGGGTCTGCAGGGATTGATTTCTGACAACACAATTGCAAGACTGGGAGGCACCTCAATCTTAGGGCAGTTTTCTGCCCACCAGGTTCACACAGAACTGATTTTGTTAAAGGTTTTCAAAGGCAGCAGAAGGTCCAGCATTCTCAGACCCTTTGGCTCTGACATCTAAGAGGATGTGTTCTCCCCAGCCCCGCTCTCTTCTTCCTCCTCAGAGCTATAATTGTCATCATGCTGGTAATAGCCACAGATGCATTAGCAGCTCTCCTCTCAGTCAAAACACCTCTCCAGCTCTCTCCCTCTCAAACACCTGCCTGTCGGCCCCTTTCACATAGTCACATTCAAAGATTCACAAAGTAAAGCCGAAAAACTCTGCGGGTGGGGTGAAGATAGAGGTAATTTATCTCCGTCTGTCACAGCGCTCTCCACACCAAATAAAGAAACATAAATCGGGTTTCCTCTCACCATCTGTGGTCACAGCAGCTGTCCCTGCAAGGAGGGAAGGCAAAGGAGAGGAGAGGCACAGGGGACAAGGCTGGATGGACTAGGGGCCATCTGTATGCGCGCTATGGACTTCTTATGCAGCTACATTACACACAATCACAAAAGTCTTCCCAAATTTTCCAGCTGAGGGCTACATCTCCCTTATAAAATGACCCTGGTTAGAAATTTCTGTTTGGTGAGGAGGGAGTCATGGATAAAATGAGCAATAAAAACATAGTGTCTGCCCCCACAGAGCTCAGAGTCTGAAAGAGGAGAGCAGCACGTGATATAAACTCTGACCTTAGTGGAGGTTTGTGGCATCTGGTGGTTGAAGGCATCAAAGCCAGGAAAAGTCAGGAGTTTCCCCAAAGGAAGGAGTTGCCAAGCTGAGACTTGAGGATGAAGCCAGTTGAAAATGAGGCTCACAAAACCATCGGGGTGGGATGCTTGGCAACCCAGAGTAGGGAGAATGTTAGATGGTTGTAGTTATTTAGGTAGGAGATAGTGACGGCCTGGGCCAGGTGAGTGGCAAAGGGATTGGAAAAATGAGAAGAAGGTAACAGGCTTTTAAGAGTTGGAGTTAATAGGGATTGGTGAGTGGTTGCACATCAGGGACAAGCTTGGAAGGCTCAGGTTTGTGGCCTGGACAACTGAGTAGGTGACTGAGTTTGAGTCAAGGGGTATAGTCTATGGCAGGGTTGAGGAGGAAGCAGTCTAGGGTCACAGCTGATTATCTCCATTTGGGTCACCTTAGGACCCACTTGCCAGTGGCCAGGTGAGTGGTCAGTAAGATGAATTAATTAACACCAAGACCACTTGGCTGTGTGGGGAGGCAGGCATGGGGTCAGCTCATGTGTCCCTTCTGTAAGTCTGTACCAGAGCTCTCTTCTGATCTTGACTGTCCCTGACACCCCAGGTCAAGGGCAGGGGCCTCTCCTGCTGCTTCCATGGCTCTCGCTTCCCTGCTGTGAGCCCATTTGGGCTTAGTGATCCATTTCCCTAGAAGACTATAAGCTCCACAGAGGCAAAGACTGGGGTCTTTTTTGCTATCATATCATAAAGCTCTTACTAATCAGTTTCTGAATGAGTGAACATATGAATGAATGAGTGATCTTGTCCGCTGGGTGTACATTTCAGAGGGCAGAAATTAGATTAAAGGTATTATCATCCTATCTCTTGCACTGCATGAAGTGTTTCCTAAATAGCCTCTCTGCTTCCATTCTTCTCCATCATCAATCTGCTTTCCACACAGTAGTCAGAGATCTTTTTAAATATAAGTGGGATCATATGACCACTTACCTCAGCCCTCTCAAGGCTTTTTACAGACCTGCCACAAAAATGTAACTACTTAATGAAGCCTATTAGGAAATTTGGGCACTGGCCACAACCACTTCTCAGCTACCTCCAATCTTGTTCATTTAGCTCTTACCACATAGTAACCACCCCGTATCTCAGTCTTGTGTGCAAATATGTACAACTTGTATGTGTGTGCACAAACTTGACTACATTTGTGTGCAAAGAACTGGGTATGTACTGTTAATTTCTACCTAGAAAACATCTTTCCCCTCTCGGTGTGGGTTCATCTTTCAAGCCTTTGCTTCTCCTACATGATAAACTACACACAAGCATCTATTCCTATCTCTCTTCATTTTCATTTCCTTCTTAAAGCTATCAGAAAGATGGATATAGTATGTGTCTGTTTACTTGTTTCAAGCCGGCCAATCTCTTGTATCTCAGGTTTCCTATCTACTCAGTGCCTATTACTGTGTCCAGCACATACTTGGAGTTCCCGAAGTTTCAAAGGATGAACATGTATGTCAGTTCAGGTGCAGGGAGCAAAAGAGACTGCGTCCGTCTTGCAGAGTTAGGGAGAGAGAAGCTCTCACAGTTCAGGTGGAGTGAGGAGCGGAAAACCTTCAGTCACGCACTCACTCATGAAAGCACCTAAATTATTATCAGGGGTCTGTCTTGCTAGAGCTATACCAGATCATGGTGACTCAGCCAGGGACAACACAAAAAAAGGTCCCTGGATTTCTGAAATTTAGATCCTAATATCAGCTGGGGTGATAAAGACAATAAATAGGTAAACACTTGAATCTTTAATACATAGGCAGAAACTAAACAGAGAGTGACATGGAATACTAGTTTAGAAGTGTCAGGAATTGGAGCCTTGCTGGCCTTGGGGTCCAGGGCCTGTGTGGAAGGCACAACTGTCTGTCCTGTCCGTGGCTGACAGGGCAGACTGCAGACAGAAGGTAAAACAGATGTTGGCCTCGGTCAAGAGGCCCAGAGTCCTTGGGCATCTTCCTTCTCTGAGTTGTTTGTCTGGACAGAGGCCAGGGCTGAGGTTAAATTTCCAGAGAAAGTGACAATCTCACACCTCCATCCCTTTACTCTTTACCCCTTATAGTTCCTTTGAGACACATTAAGAATGGTTTCTTTTAGATTACTATAAAGGCAAAAGGTCCTTCAAACCAGAGGCAGGTGTTTTGTGAATTTTGATACAAGAACTAGAACTGCTAAGCAGACAGATCTGTGGGCAGACTGTAAAACACTGGGCACCAGCAATCCAACCCCCTTTCCTTGCTTGGTACCTCCTTACCCTCCACCTCTGGGGACAACTGTACCACAGAGGCTTCCATGTCCTTCCACCCACTATGGGGAGGATGGAGCAGAAGAGAAGTCCAGGAAGGGATGAAGATGTGAAGAGTGGGTACCACTCCATGGCCACCACTGCAGTGGGGACCACTGGGTCAGAGCTCAAGGTACATATGCTTTCGGGGCCTCAGTTTCCTTCCTGGACACCAGAGCTGCTGGTGCACATGGCAAGTGTCCATCAAGTCGTTCCAGGTGCTGGTGTCATTCTGAGGACTCTGTGTGGGTGATCACGCTTAGTACTCAGCACCCCTCGGGGGCAGGGAAGGCTCTCCATATGGCAGATAAAGGGAACAGGATTCATAGAGCTCAAGGGTCATCCCCAAGTCCCCCCACTGGTAGGTGGAAGAGCCACTGGAATCCAGGTGGTTTCACTCCGGTGCCTGTGCACTTGACACAAAATACTTCCTGTCCTCAGTGTAGAGCCATAAAAGTGGAAGTCAGACTCCGTAAGCCACAGCCCTGCTAAACAAATGTAACCTCCTTACACTGGCTTGATTAAAAGCATTTTCCTCTCCACCCACCAATGCTTTACAGTTTTTTTCATTACAGATTCATTCCCTGGGTTGGCTCTTGCTGGGTTTGGACCAGGAACCCTCCAGAGTTTCGGCTTGTAAGCCCCGAAAATGAATTAGAAAGAGCCCAGTGTGGAGGTCCATGCATGTAACAGGATTATTGCCTCAAAATAAAATATAAACATAGAGCTGGGTATGTAGCTATGTGACAAGGTCCTGGGCTGTAACCCCAGTACCACACACACACACAAATAAATAAACAAATAAACAAACAAATAAATAGAAATTATTTTTCCCATGTAAACTTACCATAAATCTAAATGATTTAATAAGATGCTATTTTCAAGTTATTATAAATCACTACAGCACTCTTTTAGATGTGTCTAAAGAAAATTTAATACAATATCACCTTGATACCTACCATTATCTGCGTAATAAGATCAAATAAAACTCCCTCCTTCTAAAAAAATTTTCTTTAGCAGTTGGTAATTTTACTTTATCTTTTTTCTTCTTAAGCTCCATCTCACTTGCTCATAGATTTTCACTGTTTTATTGTGTGTGCTTATGCTTTAAAGTCTTTTATTGATCATCTCATTATATGTACATTAAAACTAATTTTAAAAAACAGTGTCTGTGGGGGTCCGGGCTGTAGTTCAGTGGTAGAGCATTTGCCTGACATGTACATGCCCTGGGTTCAGCCCCAAGACTGGAAAATATTCTGCAACTATAATTTCCAAACAGTAAAACATTTTTCTTTTCCTTGAAATATTTTTACAATAATTGTTATCATATAATTGATCAGAATAATATACATATATACAAAATTTGTTGAAAATATTAAATGTGTAAAACAATATATATATATTAAAATACCCCTCAGTGCAAGACTTTAGTTAAGTAGTTAGTTAATTTGCCTTCCCATGGATGAACATTAATTATGCTACACTATTCACAATGAAAGCAGAGAAGGTGCACTGCATCACTAGTAAGTGGATGGTATACCATGGTTTATTTATTAATGACAGTTGTGGACAGCATTACGTATTGTGAAATTCTCAGCTTTTTTTCATTAAATGAATCCAAATCTCATCAGCTGATGCTAGAAAAGAATAAAGAAGAAGATCTATGGTTGACAGCAGGAAAGAATGAAACACGAGACTACCTCTAACATGTGTTTCTCTGTTCCCATGACTTGAGGGTGTAATGTTGAAGGAGGTGCATAATTCTACCTTTTCCTCCTTCAAACCATGCAAAACATGTGTCTGAGCTATGAGTGTGAGATGGGTAAGTAAATGCCACCTGCCAAGTTCCTTCTTGCTGAGAATGGGGAAAATGTAGAGTGTGAGCTTTATGGGAGACTTATGTACTCAGCTACTTTTTGATATATTTTTATTTTTATTTGTTTATTTAGAGACACAGTCATGTTATGTGGTTCATACAGGCCTTGAACTCACTATGTAGCTCAGGCTGGCCTTGAATGCAAGATGATTCTTCTTCTTCAGCCTCTGAGTGCCAGGACTGTAGGCATGTACCATTGCATTTGTCATATTAGATAAACCTTAGGCATTCTACTCCTAAGCTGTGAAGAGCCTTGCCATAGATGGTACCTGAATAAAATAAGGCCACCTTCAGTAGTTCTTAATGATATTCTCATTGCTCTTTGCTCTTGGCTTCCTCCCTCAGGAATTGAGAAAGGGAAATGTGGAGTTTTTGCATTAAAATTCATCATTCTTATTAGCCCATGAATTCAGAACATCCAAACATGACACACTCAATTATTAATAGAAATACATATAAGATTAGGAAAGATGGTAGCACCCACAGGTTTATGAAGCCTTAAGTTTAAGGGGGTTTATGGTGATTCTCCAGTCTCCATTTTTCTCTCCTATTTGGAAGTGATAGAGAACTAACAATCACATGTTTAGTGTTTTTTTGTGCATAGAGTTGGGATTGTAGTTACTTTCTACCATTCAGTGCAGTTGAGTGAGATTTGGAAGGTGACTGTGAGTCAGAAACATCATTCCTGAGGTTTCTGGGAGCCTCCCAGGACAGGAGGGCTGGGATTTTCCTGCAGCAAGTTGCAGTGTTTATTCTTCACCTTTCTGTGCTTTAAGAAACAGCCATGGAATTACCAGCTCCTTGACGTCAGTTGCTCATGCCCAGATCACACTTTTGGGGTTCCATCTCCAGGTTCTTGGCATGAAGGGACCTCTCAACAGTTATGGGGCTCCAGTGCTGGATAAACATGGGACAACCTTCCTATTTCTCCAGACATTCCAAAGACCCCGCCCAGAACCAAAACTTGCAGCCTTCCTTGTAATTTATAGATACCTACTTTCGTGCACAAAATCTCTTCTTGTCTAAAATATTTAAAGGGATTTTGCTTTCTGCACTAAACCCTGACTGGTGTATTGATATGGTCTCCTTTCTTGATGTCCAGAAAGTTTCTTCCTCTAATGTAAATCATATAAGATATAGGAAAGAGGAGAAGAATGCTTTTTTTTTAATGGGGGACACAACTACAAAAGAGGTATTGGGAAGTTAGGGACAGCATGACCTCCCAGCAGAATCACATCCCATGGCAGATCAGGGAGGAGTGCATGTGGATGCTGCAGATGTGGAAATTGGTTCCCTAAACACTCGTGCCTATGATTCCTTTGGGAAAATCATTATGTACCTCTAGAGAAGTGATGGCAAATCTTTTAGAACTTTTCGCAACACAATTTTCACAAGTTCACTGTGGCATGTGCCCAGTAGGTCTGCCACCATTGCTCTGGAGGTACCATTGCTCAGAGACGTGATGCTCTTTAAAAAACTTTCTAGAGACTTAACTGGAAAAATAAGTCACTCAGCTGTCCGTCACTAGCCAATCACTGTGTATTGGTTTGTTAGTACCATTTCTGAGGGACATGTGGCTACAATTTTTATGTGGGAAATTGGAGGAGGGCAGGAAGAGAGGTAGACTTTGACTGAAGGGGGAACAGAGGAAAATGAGAGGGTGGCCACTGGGGTGAGGACGCTCCACTGCAGCATTTATTACAGCTGGGTTAGACCGATTGCTCAGTGACCTGCCATTACTAATGTCTGCTCAGTACTTAGGACATGGTGATGTTCAATCAGTATTGGTTCAGTAAGTGAGTTAAAAGTTCCAAAGATTATAGGAGACACAAAATGATGAGAACCAGTGCTGTTCATTCCAAAACAGGCTTTAGAAGACAGTTAGTAAGGAACACCCAAACATAGCAAAAATGCAAGATTTGGAACCCTGCGATTCCATCTTAGGCTGGCTTATAAATTGTGCAGAACTGGGAAAGAAGTTGCTTAACCTCACAGTATTTTTCTTTCAACAGAGAAAAAATAGATTGAAAAGGTATCTGAATCATGTGACTATTGTGAAAAGTAAATGAAAACAATGTAGGTGGATAAAATACCTAGCACGTTATGAAGCAAAGAACCTATAATATATTCTTATTCCAAAATGTGGGTCTTAGTGTTTGCATTTTATTTTTATAATATATATGTTATTCAAAATTAGTAGAAGATGTTGATGTGTAACTGTTTAAATAGCGGTTTAGACACAGGCTCTGTGCAGAGGGGATCGGCCAGTGCATTGGTCTCCATTCTGCTGCCTCTGAACCAGCTGTGTGGTAAGCCTTGCAGAGGAGGCAGCAAGGACCCTCTAGGCCTGTCTTAGAGCCTGTCTGCCAGGCAGGTACCTAGTGCTGGAGGAACCCTGGAGTGAGGCAGAGGTTCCAGTGTTTCCATCTTCTCCAACAATTGATAATGTTAGCCTTCTGTGTTTTAACTAGGACCTTTATTTTAGTTACCTTCCTTGTTGCTGGGACAAAATATCCAATATCCAAGAGTTAAAGGAGGAAAGGTTTATTTTAGCCCATAGTTTATAGAGATTTCAGTCCATAGTTGGCAGAATCCAAAGCAGGGCAGCGTGGCAGAGGAGAAACAGTCCAAGGCATGGCAGGCAGGAAGACAGCAAGCAGTGAGTCTCCCTGTCCCTTTTATTCTATTCTGTTTGATTGATGCCATTCACACCCAGAGTGATTCTTTTGCCTTCAGTAAATCCATTCAGCTACACCAAGAACTATGCTATTCCAATCTGCGGACTATTCCAACTACTACACGTCAATTATCTCTATTCACACACCCTAGACCCAGCTACCCCCCAAAAGCCCCACCTATGAACACATGAGGCATTGAGGAGATATTTAGATACCAACCATAATAACCTTCCACCATCCTGTTTTGAAGTCCAAGATAGCCAACTCGGACTGAAACTTTTGAAATAGGCTCACAGTTAAAAGTTTGCCTTAAATCTCAGATGATACTTTGAACCTGGACTTTTCAGCAATGCTAGAACTGTTAAGAATGTCTCAGTACTCTGTATTTAAATGCAAGCAATGAAAGAATCAATCCAGGATAGAAAATTATCCTAACATTTCACATTTGTCTGAGTGAATATGCAAAGTACTGCATCTTCAGAAAAAAAATGGCTCTTTTGTACAGAAAAGATTCTTTAGCACCATGCATACCACATCTGAAGTGTCAAGGCATACATGTTGGTTTAAAAGTTAAAATGTCACAAATACCTAAGTCATAGAAAGCTTTTCTAGGCTTACTTTTTCTGTTTCTCAAAAGCACACTGAATTCAGGCATAATGGCATGGTGCTGTAATCACAGCATTCTGGTGACTTAGGCAGGAAGATTAGAAAGTAGAGCACAACCTGACCAATTTAATAACTGAATGGGAACTTGATGGATGTCTGAAAAAAAAGCCTTACACAGAAGCATTACATAGAACTAGTTCTGTGTAATGATACTGGGTTCAAAACCCAGGACTGCAAAAGAAAGGAATAGATAGACAGATAGGTAGATAGAGAAAAGCTAAATACATAAATGCCAAGACATAAAAAATATACAAATAAATAAATAGTCAAAGATTTACTTTACTGTGAAGATAAAGATGGGCCCTAGGGTCATCTTATCTGAGAGGAGTGCTTAGGTCATGGGCCTCAACTCTTGTTAACAGGCATCACAATCTAGTGACAGCTGCCTCCTAAGCTCACTTGGTTGAGAAGGTCAAAAACAAGCATGCTGAGGTGCTTCCCCCTTTTGCAAGGTCGCAGTCTCAAAATTCCAGGTAAGGAAAGCATTTTCAGACAATTAAGAAGATGGATGACTTCATCCAGACATCTCAGGTGAATTTGCAAGAGTCACCCAGCAGTCATGGACAACCCTCAGTAGGTATCTCTAGGGATGACCACTAGGCACCCACAGCCACCAAGCAGCCTCAAGCAGTTCTTTTGAGGCTCAGCCCCCAGAAGCAGACACTAAGGAACCCAGGGAAAGTTTCCAAAGGTCAGGGAACCAGAAGCTCAGAGCCATCAAGGAGCCCAGGACAGGTCAGGAGGCCAGAGATGCCAAAAGCCCAGGAAAGATCTCTTTAGGCCCATCCACCAGGTGGTAAAGGACCCCAGGAATCCAGGGAAGTTCTCCAAAACCCCAGCTACTGAATGCCCAGAACCAATAAATAGCCCAGGACAGGTCTCAGACCTGACAAATAGTCACTGAAAACAACTAAGACACTGATGGGAAGTCTCTCTAGGACAGACCTCTACTAAGGGCAGAAAGACATCAAGAGATCTAGGGCAGGTCTCCCAAGGCCCAGTACCAAGAACCCAGAAATACTGAGGCACTCCAGGGAGGTCATCCCAGAAAAGGTCTTCCCAGGGCTAGCCATGAGTTTAGAAAGAGTAAGGGTCCCGAGGGGCATTCTCCTAGGCTAGCCCACAGGTACCTAAGGACACCAAGAACCCAGTGCATATCCACCTTGGTCTGGCCACTACTACTGAAAATCACTTAGTTGGGAGCCTTGCAGAAATCTGACCAATGTGGGCGAGGCAGGCAAGGGAGAGGGTGAACCATCTCCCTTATGGAGCCCCTGGTGCCAGCTTTCCTGGAAAGATAATCCCTTTAGAATTCCTCCATTTCAAGCATCTCCAGGGTTGTGAAAGGTCATCTTTCCTCTTTAGCTCCCAGCTTTTAGATGCACATCTAGGTGGGTCTCCCAGCCCACCATTCTCTCGCCCAGCTGTAGCACCCAAGCCCACCAAGATAGAGAAGAGGGCTGCAGAGTTAGCTGCAGCCTAAGTTAAAATGCTGCATGCAGGGCTTGTGCCAGCTCCACCTGCACTCTTTCATCAGCTCTGGCACTGAAGCAAGAATCAATTCGAGGAACCCTTCTCTACCAGCATGGTTGGGGGTCCTGGTGACTCCACAGCAGGTGTCATCTCCAGACCTTCACCTTTGGCCAATGTCTGCCTTACAGCTGGCCCTCCCCTCTCTTGCTATTGCTCTTAGTTTTGTATTTACTGCTACCCTTATTTCCCAATCTTCTGTAATTTTAAATGAAAAAAATAACAATTTATCTTTATAGAAACAGCAAAATTGTGAGAATAATGAACAAGTAATTCCTTGTCTCTCTTGAAGGTGGAACAGGTATGAGTCAGCTGAAGCTAGAACAAGGAGGACTGAAGTTAGGCAGCAAGAAAACTCCTGGCATGAATGGTATAAAGCATCGTGCAGATGACAGCGAAGTCTGCTGCTTTTTGACTTCATAGCAAAAAGTCCGGCCAGTATCTCAGGCCCTGAGCTCCTCAGTGATCTTTTTAGACCAAGGCTCATTGCATAAAAGATCTGGGCATTTCCCTGCTGGTGGCTAGAACTCTTTGCCTTTTTCTTGCTTCTCCCTTTTATTGTGTCCACCATTCCAATACACTGAATTCACTCGCTCATCAGTCAGCATCCTTAAAACTATTTAATGTTTGACGCTGGTGGACATTTGTACTCTTGGATCTCTGTGATGACATCTACAAATGCTAAACAGATTTACAAGTGCATGTCATTTTGGGGTCACTTTCTCTTTTTTAGCCAAGGAGCAGCCTAAGTTCTATCTGGTAAGCTTTCAGAGAACAGAAGCAGAGCAGCAGCCCCCAAATTCTATACCTCTCCTGGCCCACGGAGGGAAAGCCAGACAGATAGCTGCCAAAAAAGGCAGGCACCTGTCATTTCAGCTTATTTGCATACTTTAAACAACAAGGAGGGTAATGGTAAAATTAGACCGTATTAAAGGCAGTTGGAGTTGAGGAAATGAGTTGAACGCTTCCTCAGTAATTGTCAGTAAGGATGTGGAAGGTGTGCTGTCCCTGAAAGAAAGCTGGTAATAAACAACTCAGAAGTCAGAAATGAACAACTGGCTCAGCACTTTCTTGCATCTTTTGGAGGCTCTTTTGCATGTCTGTGTCTGTCCTCCTTCTTCTTTTCATTGTTTCCCCTGAGAGCAGAGACAAAGGTAACCATTGATAACCACTAACCCATAACAGAAGGGGGTCCCCAGCTGGGAATACATTCCACAGTTAATGACTGCGTGACCTGTTCAAGGCTCTGAGCTCAGCTACAGGTGCCCCTGTAGGTGTATAGTGGGAGTTGTCAGACCTACACATAGTGAGAGGACAACAAGTGGTCCAAGAGGCTAAGGGAGTACAGAGGAGAAAGCTATTAGAGGGGCTTCCTATTGGGGTACCCTTTGATCTCGGCCTGAAAAGGTGAGAATAGTTTGAGCATTAGTGAGACCCAAATACAGAAATGGAGAGAAAAAGGGGATGAACTCCCCCAATAATGCCATTCCCAGCAGGGGATCCCTACTACCTCTGTGGTTGAACACAACACAGCACCAGCTAATTTGTGGCTCATTTTGGTTGGATCCTAGGTTTCACAAAATGGAAATAAAGCAAGAACAAAAGAGGACAGCAAAGCATTGAGGTCAAAATGAGGAATTTGCTGACAGGAAATAGGGAGCTATGGAAGGGTTCTGAGTACAAGTGACTAATTTAGGACTGGGCTTCAAGTAGGGTTATGTGGTACAGGGTCTGGGATGGCTTGGAGCAGAAAAGATACAAAGTAGGGAAAACAACAGAAGTGATGACAGCCCTAGGGGCAGTGGCATCCCACCGGAGCATCCTACCCAAGGACTAAACAGGAAGTCTCAGTGGCTATGGTTTGAATTTATCCCCCACAAGTCATGTGTTAGGAACCTAATCCCCAACACAACAGCACAGGGAGACAGAAACTTTGAGGGGTGATTAGGTCATAAGGATTCTGGGCTCATGAATGAATCAATGCCATACAGAAGAAGTTTCTCGATAGGACGAGTTAATACCCTACATTTCATGTTTTACCCTGGAATCACAAGACAAGAAAACCCTCATGGGATACTGTCTTTTGATCTTGTACTTCAGAGCCTTCAGGGTCACAGCCACATAAACCCCATTGTGAGGTCTCAGGTATCCTATTACAGCAGCACAAAATGGACCGTGACACTGCTTCCAGAATGCTAGACCACCAAGGGATCGCTGCTGCCCACATAGTGAAACTTTTACTTCTTGACCAATTCTTCAAGTATTCCAGAGCGTCTGTACCCTCACCCTCCTTGCTCTTCCTCCTGCTGCTCATTTCTCAGCAGCATCGTTTCCTCAGCACACTTGGGCCAGATGAGTGCGTATCGTCTCACCTCCACCCTTTGGTGCTACCTACACCTTCAGCCTCTCCTCCATCCCAGCCTCTGTCACCGACATCTGGTTTTCCTTCTGTGGTTCCATCTCAAAATTCCAAGCCAGCTGAGCAGGGGGGAGACCTGAAAACACCAGAGGATGAGGCCTACTGGCCTGGTTCTGGAGTCTTCTGCCTATATGCAGGTGTGTGACAGCGAAGAGCGTGTTGAAAATGCAGGCTCAGCCTTGGGGAGACAGCACCCCGCAGGAGGCCTGTGTTTGCTTTGCCTTTCCCTTCTCCTCCACCCATCCCAGATAGATTGTTCATAATGCTGTGCTGACAGCAACTGTCGCTCTCCGCTGCTGGGTTTCAGTGGATGATAAAGTGACAGGAAGATTGTACCACATTCTCCAAAAAGGCCCCCTGGAGAGGATGTTGAGCGAGGGTGATTGATTTGGTTCCATGATGATGTGTTATTTAGGAAGAAGACGGAGAAGTTGGGAGCATGGAAGGGAGAGAATGTGAACAGAGAAAAAGTAGTAGAAAAAGAGGGAGCCCTTCCCCACAGGAATGCTATGCTGGGGCTCTGGATTAGGGGTCACTCGCCCATGAGCAGAAGAGAGGCTAGAGAACTGGTTGACCAGAAGTCCCCAGAGGCCCTGGGAAGTGCCATAGAAGCACAGGCTAAAGGATGGGGGTCCATCCTGCCAGTTGGAATTTTGCCAGGAGAAATAAAGATGCTAATGGGAAGAGAGACCTAGGGAGGGAAAGAACAGATGATCATCAAAGTTTACTCTGATGGCCCAGGTTAGCGCTTCTTAGGGATGCTTTTTTTCCCTCCACTCCACACTTTGGGAAATACTGTCTAGAGATAAGATGGGTGATGTAGAAATCTTGTTCAAAGGTGACATGGGGGCAGCAAGTGCTATCTCCCTTCCCTGTGTGGTTCTGAACAAGAAGCTATGGTTTAAGCCACCAAGGGAGAGGCTTACATTCACAAAAAGAAGAGAAAATCACTCAGTGTGCACAGTATGAGGTTCTAAAAAAACAAAGGAGAAGAAAGAGGGAGGGATCATAGAACCTTCCAGAACCCCCAGCCATGACTGACTGTCAGGCCTGGCTTTAAGGAAGGCAGAGTAAGGCTTTTTCTTGTGCCTCATCTAGGTCCTTAAATCTTCTTGACCAGAAGGGACTAATGAGCCCCTGGGGTCCTTCTGCTGAGAAGGAAAGAATACCTTTCTTAAGGAGGAGCATTTGTTTCTGCGGAAGATAATGGTGATGACAGAGGAAGAGGACAGATACCCAGACAAGGCTAACATTAAACTCATGGCCTGGGGAACATAGGGACCAATCCCCAAAGAAAAGATCTCAGGGTGGGAGGACATGCTTAATGAGAGAATGGGGAAGTGAAGTGAAGATCCAGTGGAGTGTGGGCATTTGGGGGGAAAAGAATTGTAAAACAGACTGGACAATGGACCATATACTTCTGCCATCTATTTAATGCTTCAATATGCAAAATAGAAAAAGTCATCCCTGCTTCATGACACTTTATTAGCATCTCTCATAAAAGCCCCAGAATAAATATGTATCTATGATAGTTGTAAATACTGAGACTGTCCCTAAGAGTTGCATAGCACACAACCTGCAAAGCTGCACAGCTGCCCAGCTGCGTAATATAGGTCTGCTGCTGGATATTGCAAAAATTTGTGGAGACAGATTAGTAAACAGGGATTTTAGAATGCTTCTCTCTGTGTGAAGTGACATATGTTCTCCTTTGCCATCTCTTCACAAACCTTTAAGGAAAAAAGTAACACTGTTTTTCAAGGCTTAGGGAGATTTGTTTTTCTTTTTAATGTGTCGCTGTGTGAAACCAGACCTTTGGGCTGGAGCATTATGACTGAGATATATTTGAATGACACTCATTTGCCTGCCTGGATAACAGGCAGTTTACATGACTGATAACAGCATGACCTTGCTGTCACAGCAATCAGTCTCTAAAGTTCAAGGTCCACCAGGAAAGAGGACATTTCTGGATCTTTCCTACAGGATTTCTACCTGTGGCTGCAATGTCAGAAGCAAAGTCACAGCGAGCCGAAGTGCAGAGGAGCTGAGGATCTAAAGCCACCTGGGAAAGATGCTCCCACAGCATGCAATCACCGCTGGAGTAGAGAATCCGGATAGACAGCGGGCAGGCTGAGACCAGACAAGCTGCGAGTGGGAGTGGCCAAGCAGGTGGGCGGGGCGGGCTGGGAGGAGCCCGAGCTGTAGGCTGTTGCCTGCGGCAATCCTTCCAGCAATCCCAGCACAGGCTTCCCAGGGATGCGCGGGCATTGCTCAGAGGGGTGTGCCGGGATAGGCGCTCAGAGGACCACAAAGCCATGCGAGGCTCTCTTGCTCCTGCGAAGACCTGCTTTTCTCTATGGAACTCCTCAGAGGTTTACTGAGCCCTATGCTGGCTAGAAACACTTTGGGGGCAGATGTCCCAGGGAGACAGATCACGTACTCAGTGTTGATCAGGGGCATCAGTCCATTGGAGGCTGGCCCAAGTCACAGTTCCCAAGCCTCTGTGCCCTTTCACTCTCGGCCGCCGGTTCCCTGCATAAGACAAGGAAGAGAAGAGCTAGAGAAAGGGTCAGAACTATGAATCTCATCAGCTGGCTAAGCAGGATTATCGGCCTGTAATAAATCCAGGGCCCAGCGTGTTTATGAGGCTCTCGGAAGCGGCAGGAACAATATCATTTAGAAAACATTTATGCTCACAAGACAAAGGCAATCCCGCCCCCTCCTTTATTTACGAGGCATGCTGGGTAAGTAAGTGAGAGCTGGGAAGGAAGGTGGCTGGGAGAAGATCACCCCTAAATAATCCTGCTTGGTGAAGCCACCATCTGGTGTGTTGTGCAGCAAGGATAGACCCCACACGGTTGGATGGTTTATGAGCAGGGCAGGAACCAAGGCTGAGGAAGAAATACCCATGGACTTGCACAGATGCAGCCTGCATATTGTTTTCAATGTGTGCATTCATCTACTCAAAAGCAATTTGGTGAATGCTCACATGTGCCGAATTCTGTACTTGATACACACCAGCTAATAAGATGAACAAGACAGAGAAAACCTGTTTTCGTGGAGCTTACAGCCTTGCGGGGAAATGAAGTGTCAAATAAACAATGACTCTTTTATTTTTTTGGTAGTACTGGGGATTGAGCCCAGGACCTTTGCACTGAACTATACCTTCAGCTATTTTTAAAATTTTAATTGTTGAGACCATTTTGCTAAATTGCCCATGTTGGGTTTGAACTTGCCATTCTCCTGCCTCAACCTCCCAGAGTTCTGGTATTATAGAGCTGCACCATGAGTGAAATAGTGATTCTTACTTATCTCATTGTGGTGAGTACTTTTTTCCACTCACTGCAGTTAAGGAGAAAAGAATGAAATAGGGGTAATTAGGTCTACTACCTTGTAAGGACAATCTATTATAAAGCAGCTTGATCACTAACTCAAAGTAAGGAAATTTTTTCAGCATAAAAAACTTCAAAAGTTACATAGACAGATGGGCTATCTCTCTTGGGCAGACATGGAGTCTCTAGACTGTTAGCTTGATCTCTGATTTGTTCACATTTGTTTCTATGCTAATACATTGGAATAAAGAAAACAAAAGAGAAATAAAAGGGGGAGTTGAAAGCCAGCCACCTTCCAAAGTTGCAAACTAGCTCATTGTTTCCTCTTTGATCCTTTACATTAGGGCTCTGTTTCATCCTCATTCCAATGCTATCACTGGCAGCAGAAACCGATGACTTAAGGCCTAACTGATGACTCAGGCCTAAGACCTGAAGATTTCTGGACCCAAACAAGGGCATGGCCTTGAGGAGCTGTCCATTTTCCAGGTTATTTGGTTTCCAGAGTATGAGTCACAGACTCAAATGAGGCCTTAGTCCAGGTCTACTGAGCTAATTTGGAAGTGGTCAAATATATTTCAGAAGATATGTTACTTATTTAAATAAAATGATCATGTGAAAACACCCATTAAACTTCCAAAGTATGTACCCACAGTCAACACAACTAGTGTGTTATAAAGGAGTATATTTGGGAACATGGCTGTGTATCTTTGCATCTTTGTGGGTCTGTTGGTTATCATGGAAGACAGCTAATGAGGTTCATTCCTATCTCCAGACTTGGAGACTGCGTTTGTTCCAAACCAGGCCCCATCCATGTCGCCCTCCTTGTGTGCATATACACAGATGATGTCAACATCTCCTCGGTCCTGAGGCCTGGCTGCACTTATTACTGTGTGTGAGCAATAGATTGAGGCTGGAAGGACTTTGGAAATTTAGGCGCGGTCATAGAAGCCTTGCAGCTTTTCTCTGCACCTGTGAATGCTAACTTTGAGCATTCCCTCACGGGACCAGCGCTGAGTGTGATGCTGTGAGAAGCCACTCTGCGTGGAGGGGTCCTGGAGGAGGAACCCTGCTGTACAGATACAGAGAGACCTATGAGGACTCATCTTAGAAGCAGGACCTGCCCCACCAGACACCAGGAGATTCATATGAATGGCCTGGCCAGTCACTTCCCGCATTCCCAGACTGTACGATTGCCAGCTAAATGTAGTAGTTATTTCAAGTCACCGTGTTTCAGAGTAAGTTATTCTAGAGTGATAGGTAAGTGGAAAGAGATCCAGAAAGTTATAGTCCATTTGCTAGACTCCTGAATCATGTGAATGCTTAGCAGGCTCACAGCAGACTCGGATTGCCTGAGGCTTCTGTGTGGAGAAGCAATTTCAAGAAAGTCATTACCAATTCTGGGAGAATAGAGGGGAACTCCTCCAGCTGGCCCTGGTCATTGATGCCCCATGAGCTCATCGCAGGTCCCCACCCTACTCAGTGACCCGCCAGTGTAGAGCCCCCAGGCCTGGCACTTGGGTGCCTCCAGCCTTTGCTGCTAGAGAAGCAGCAATCGGTCTAGGGTAGGGTGAGAGGCCTTGTGAGGACAGGGTCCCAGGCTCAGTGCCAACTCCTGGAAGGTGGCTGGAGAGGAAGAGACTTGCAAGTGAATGGTGACAGCCCATCCCAGCAGGTGGGGCCGCGGAGGTGGGAGATCCTCTTATTCTACAGAGAGGACTCCAGAGAAAGGAGTTTTATGCCAGTAAGCAATAAGAAACTGGGCTTTGTGAATGAGGTAGAATCTATCTTTGAGGCTTAAAAAAGATATTTACTTCCAATTTCTGCTTAGTCTTTACTTCTGCTATTAAGCTTCCATTTCATGCACAAACGAATTACACAGACAACTGTAGCTGAGTTTCAGCAGGGAAACAGTGGCCAAGCTAGTGCCTTCTTATTACTCTAGTGTCAGAGCACAAAAGGATGTTAGAAACAGTTCTGGCAGATTAGCAAATTAGCTCTGCTGTTATTACCCAAAGTATTGCCAAACTGTCAAGGAACGTCTAAAACTCCAGAGCTGAGGGATCTAGGGAAGGCAATGGCAACTTTCTGATCTTCCTCGGTTTTGCTGCATCCTTTGTAAGTTTGCAGGGATTGTTCGGTTTTCAGGGTGTAGAAGATGCCATTGTGTAAGAATTGGAAGTCTGTCACTTACAGGCAGGCCTCCAACCATGGTCCTTCATTTCACAGTATCCTAGTAGCAACCCATCAATTCCTGCACAGGAAAGCAGGGTCCACCAGAAACTGTGACTTCTTAAGAAGCTGCTTTGAGTTACACACAGGAAAGCCAAGGGCATGTGCTCACCCTTCTGTGCTATTAGGGTCACTTTAAGAATAGGCCTGTGTATTCTTCTTTAATCATGACTTACCAGCTTGTACTCAGCTTTCAGGAAATGTTAAAGGGTTAAAAACAAACAAACAAACAACAACAAAACAATCCAGTAAGATTTTGCAAGCCTTTCATTCCACAGCCCCTCTAGCCCCTAGTTTATCTTACTAATCTGGCTTTAGAGGAAGGTGAATGAAGAAGGAGCTTTAAGACCTAATTTTAGCAGCTCAAAATATCTCCTCCTCTGGACTTGCCACGCCTTCTGAAATTCCATCATCTGAAAATTAGCACTCTGAGGGAAGGTATTGAGACTTCAGAAATCCTCTGTTAAATTTCACATAACCCCACTGTGACACTCTAGGAACCTTTAAGAGCCATTAGCATTCCAGTCATTCTCAGTGACTGTACCACCCACACAACACAGTTCTCTAAAAACATGTCGCACAGGTGTCCCCTGATTCACAGCATTCAAAGTGCTCTCTCTGCCTTCACCAGCTTTGCCCTCAGCTTTCCCAAACTGTTCCAAGTATTTCTGGCTTCTGATCTCATGCTGCCATTTCCCTGTTGCTGTCCTTACCTCACTTGTCTAATTGACCCTTTGAATTCTTTCTCAACAAGTTGAGAATGATTTCTGCCAGTTGCTCTGCTCTAGATACTGCTGAGTGGATGCCAGAAGAGTGTCTGGGATTGTACCCGCCCCAGTGATTTCCACATCTGCCTGGTTCTTCAAAGGTCAGTACTGAGGGGAGGATGGGGGGTCCCGAGAAAGGCCCTGCTAAGCAACAAGCCCTCCCAGCCAAGACTTTGGAGTTTTTCCTATGCTGTGGACATGGTGTGAGTTTGCCTCCCAGGGACTCATGTTTTAGAATCTTGGTTTCCAGTGTAATGATGTTGAGAGATGATGGCACCTTTAAGAGGTGGAGGCTGGTGGGGTGTTGTTAGGTCTCTGGGGGCACCGCTCTTACATGGATTAACTTAGTTCTCATGAGGCCCTGAGTTAGTTCCTTTGAGAGGGTTGTTATGGAAGAGTGATCCAGGTGTCACCATTCACTCTAGCTTTCTCTCTTGCTGTGCATCTCTCCCTCTCGTACTCCTGCCATGATGCCATCTGCTCTGCTGAGATGCAGACAGAGAGGAGGAGTTGTAACTAGAGCTGAGCCAATGCCAATGCCATGCCCTTGAGCCCTCAGGACTAAAACATAAAGAAATCTTTCTTCAGGCATCACTCAACTTCAGATATTTTGTTGTAGCAAGGGAAAACAGAGTAGTACAGGCTGTTTCATAGGTCTGAGCATGAGGTAGGATGAGCAGAGCAAGAAGCACAGGTGGAAAACCCCAAAGGCAATCTCTGGCTCTCCACATTTTATTGCAATCACTTTTCCCAGACCTCGGCTCCTGTTTATTAAGAAACACTAGGAAAGTCCCTGACTTTTAGAATGTTAAGGCTGAAAGGGACTTTTCTCATGCAAGGCCACGGGGTAAAGGGTTTTCACCAAGATCACAAACTTAATGAGTAGCCAAATTGGACCCAACCATCAGTGCCTCCCACCCTGCCCTGCTTCCCTTCTCTCTATTTGTTCTCAGGCTTGTGGCCTTTAGGAAAGCGTCATTTCCAGGGAGTGATTCTTGTGCACACAGTGGCTCTGAGATACAACAGTGAATGTACCAAAGAGTAACCCAGGCTGCCTATGCAGAAGACAGTCAATCGCAAAGCAGGGGGGCTCTGCCAACATATAGAAATCTGTTTGCCCAAGGCTGAGCATGGTAAAAGTATATGATTAATCAATTCTCTTATTCATTACGTGACTATTGTGCTTCCCAGAGTAGTACACGAAGCATTTCCTGCTAGGCAACTCCTGAGAGTCCGAGTCAGATGCTGGGTATTTGCCCATCTATCTAATAAATATTTTGGGGAATCAATGGTGAACCTAGTCTAGTACTAGATATTGAGGATCTGACAGTGAACAAGACAGTCTGGTGCCTACACTCAGAGGCCTTTTAACCTACTGAAGGTGAAATCAGATACATCAGTTGCTATGCAGATCAATGGGTGCATATCAATAAGTACAGTTTATGATAGGATCGTCATATGTGATGTCCAAACCACAATACTTAGGCAAACAAAAAATGCACTATTTGCATCAGGACAAAAGGTGCAAACATCCTCAGCAAGTTAGGATATCCGGTCACCCTAGTTACGCAAAACCAAGAGGAGGTGAGGGCAGAGATTTCATCTCAGAAGAAGGGAGCTAGATGAGAGCTGCCTTGCAATAACTTTCCTACAGAGGATTCTCAGAATTCACATGGATAAGAAAATTGTAAGCGTATATAGAATTCATAGTCTAATTTTATTCATCTTACCCACTGGGAATGCAACTGATTTTAACTTACTCAGTGTCACCCCCTCCCCCACACTGACAATCAGATCTTTCAGTCAGTTTTTCCCCACACTCATCCTTCAGGAAGCAAAGCGTTTTTTCAGGAAGTAGCAGGCACAAGTTCCAACTGCAAAAGCAGCCCCTGAATGATTAGAATTTTCTCCCTTTATCCAAGACCAGGAGTGGTCAGGACAAAATCCCTTTTCCAAGCACCAGGCGATGTCAGTTTTTCTGTCTTCTCAATGCAATTTTTGCTTTCAGTTTAATCAATGCTTCCCTGCAGACTTTTTTTTTTTAGTGTGACTTCTTACATCTTTACCTCTATTCTTTGATGTCTGACTTTCATGTTTCTTGGCCCCAAGGTATGTCCCGTTGTTTCCCCACCGTTGTTACATCCCATACACTGCCGTGTTAACGTTTTCCAATCCCATTCTTCATCCGTGAAACTTTACTGTCCACGGCAAGAAGAAAACTACAAAGCAGCCATCTGTGGGGAGAAAGGGTCCATTTGCTGCAGCACATTGCTTGGTTTGAAGTAGTATTATTGATTAATTAGCTCCTCAAGAGACAGCACTGGCTATGAAGTGGCCACAACTACATGATAATGAAGAATTGAGATGAGAGTCCTCTCAGGTACTACATCGGGATGGAGTCTGGCAGAGAAATCCAGTGGGAAGTTGGAGCGATGGCGGGGGGTAAGTACAAATGCTATGGCCTCTGACTGTCTGGTATAAATTCAGCTGTGACTGTGATGCCTTCAAATCCAGACCTCTTTGATTGAGGGAGGTCTATGTTTCCAAGTACACTAAGGTGAAATCAAAATTAAGCAACTTTAACCTGCAAACCATCTCACCCAAATCAAGCAAATGATAAGTTTCCTATGTGTAGTTAGTGTTCCCTTAATGACTGGTTTTATATATAAATGAGACAGAGTCTCACTGCATTTCATGCTAACTTCCTTATACCATAGAAATTAGGTACTCAATTGACAACGTTGAATTTGCTATAAAGGACAGCTTCTTATTTCTACCACTTCCAGAAGGGAACATGTATACATGATGAAGAAAAGGGGCAGAGGAAAAAAGATCAGAAATGGTGGAACTGACTCCCACCGCTGACAGAGACATGCTAATTTTGCAGGGACCCTTCTGTTTGTGAGCTGTCCCTTCTCAGGAGTGCATGGTGTGAAGGTCTATACCCTACCACGCAGGAGTGAAGCTGGAAGGGGAGAGGGGAAAGTGGATGATTGATGGATCCTATTTCATCAAAGCAGCTATCTCATGTGCATTTGATATCGAGCAGCGACAAAAAGACCCTGAGGGAGCGCTGCACGATGCCTTTCATGATGCCCAAATGAGGCCTTTCTGGGTGGCAGGGCTGGGGGACAGAGCACAGTACAACAGGCTCAAAGTCACAACTAGGTGAAAGGGAAGGGGCTCCAGTTCAGGCCAGATGAGGCACAGCCTCTTGTTCTGCCCCCTGCACCATCTAGCCTTAAGGGGGCCATTATATTTGAGTGTCTTTAGGAATTGGCTACATTGTATTTTGGTTTCTATGTGCAGTTTATCTTCAACTGTGAATTCATTTCTTCTCCACTAATCCTCTTATAAGTCTCAGAAAAATGCCATATGCAAATTATAAAGAAATAGCATCCTAATGAAATCAGGCTCTGACTTCACTTGCAAGGTAGCACCCAAACAGAATCTACTCCCATGAGAAGGAGCCACCCCTTACAAATATTGTTCATATCTTTGTGGGAAAGGAAATTTAACTTTGGTTCTGTGTCAAAAGCTGTGGCATTTTTCAAATAACCATCATAAAGTAAAATTAGGAAGAGGAACAACTGACCATGGCATGAACCTACAGTGTGGCAGTGGTGGTGTTGGGGTGTTGGGAGAGAGAAAGAGAGAGAGAGAGAGAGAGAGAGAGAGAGAGAGAGAGAGAGAGAGAGAGAGTCTCCCAGCAGGAACAGGCTTCTGGTCCATAAGCCAATGTGTGTGGGTCAAACAGGGTGATTGTGGCCTGAGATATGAAGGATTTAAAACCATTTATACCATCATTTCTGGTTTATTATCCAGATTTGTACTTTCTGCAGAAGAGTTGATGGCTTTGGTTTATGAGAACCAATTAATGCATGACAGATTCCTGGAATTCTATTATGATTCTCATTCTCAGACCCTCTCTCTCTCTCTCCTCCCCTTTTTGTTTCTCTCTCCTCTCCCCCCTCTTTCCCTCTCCCTCTTCTCTCTCTTTCTGTGACATACCCACATACACACACTCCACAGATACTTTTTCTCTTACTAAAATAGTTGAAACATTCCTGGCTAAAACATAGGTGTGTTGAAAGTAGACACATAGCTGAAAGGAGAGATGGGGTCCACAGGCTTCCTGAGGCTTCTTTAGCAGGTCAAAGATGGACAAAATCTGGGAAGCAATCCAGATGGATAGTCTTTTTCTCATTCGAGGAAACTAAGACTTGGAGATAACAGTGAACTCTGCAGAACTTCTTGTCAAAATCAAAATGAAGCTGATTTGACCCACAGCCTACCTCTACCCCGCCATTTCCAGCCCACAACTGCACTTAGATAGCATCACTGTGCCCTGCTCACACCTGAAGGCCGCCACGTCCAGTTGAACCATTCATTCTAAGCCAAGGTTTTCCTCCCAGGACAGGGGCGACGATGAAGAAAGTCATAAATCAAGGGCTTAGTTTTCCAAGGGCCTCATTAGGACCATCTGGCCCTTTACAGTGCGGAGGAGGAGAGCTGACATCCCAAGAGCTGCCATGGTCTGCAGAGAGCCCATAGCCAGCTTGAGCAGACCAGATCCAAATGAGATTTCCCCCTGCTCAAGCCCTAGCTACTTCTGCTCCGGCCTCCCTGTTCCACTGTCTGCTCGGACCTCCAGCCTTAGCCCAAACTTAATTTTCGCCTCACAGCAAAGACACCAGAGGCTGTAGTTTGCTTCAGGAGAAAGAAGGAGAATGAGGTATGTGACCAGACCACTGCAAAGGCCAGGCACAGAGCCATAACCCCAAATCTCCTTCTCTTCTGCTTAATGCAAACCCAAGCAAGCAGAGGAGAGCCATGGTGAGGTCACTACATTCCAGAGGGATACAGAGAGTCTTTGTCCAAGGCCCCCAGGCCCCTGGTCTTGGCTGACTTTGGCTGGCAGGCACAGGCTGAACATTTCTCCCCATGGCAAAGGGAGCATTCTCAGAATCTTAGCCCAGGGCATGGCAAAGCAAGTACTCTACACACACTCATGTAGGCATGTACACACACGCGCGCACACACACACACATGCACACACAGGTAGGAACAAACCCAGAAGGATAAACATACCTCACACACAGCCCATTATGGTCTCTAGAAGATTCCAAAAATTCTTCAGTCCTCCAAAGAGCAGTGTCTCAGGGTTTAATCATTTCTAACTTTCTCAATTTTCTTCTCTGTAAAGGGGGACTAACAATACATACTTGGAATGATTACTATAAGTCTAGACAAAAGTGTAAAACTCCCAACCTGGTGTCTGCATCAGTAAGTTATAGTGCATGCTGCTATTATTTGGGGCACCTTTCCAGGACACAGTTATTCCTCCTTTCTCTGATAATGTCCTGCCTATCCAGAAAGGTGGGCATACCCATAGCAGAACCCCACTGGCCAGCTCAGTGGGAAAAATGCCACCATTAAGAGGCATGTGACTTGTCATGAGTCAGTTGGGGACTCCGCGCCATAAATTTTGAGATGGTGCAAGAGATAATTTAAGTTTGCCAGGTGACTCAGACTTTAACTGAACATTGAACAATGTAGACTAGGAAGAATGAAAATCAGTCTGTAGATCCCAAGGAAGACTGAGCAAGACAAGTAGAAGAACATGGAGAAAAAAGAGAGCATACTGGTCATGCCCAGGCCCATTCGTGGAGTCCAGCTACATTCTTTTCTTTAGCTCTTGTAAGACAACTATGTATTCTTGCTGTGTATCTCCTTGTTTTCCCATGGCATCTTGAGTTGGTTTCTGTTGCTTGCAACCAATTGATCTGCTCTAGGAAATGATGATGATGACAATATCTCTAACACTGATGATTGCATGCACAGAGAGTGTATCTTTGATCTCTAAATCCCTGAAGTGATTTATGTGGCTTTGTGTCCCTCTTAAAAAAAAAGAAGAATGACATAGCCAACACCAGATCCATCAACAAAGCTTTGCTTTAGCCACTATCATTAAACATGAGGAAGAAGTTTGACTGGGTATGAAAACAAAAATATCTGTCTGATTCTTCTGTTTACCTGAGGTCTGCTTTGGAATATACTTGCCTTTCTAAACACTGCATGATTCTCTGAAGCTCTGTCATTTGCCTCGGACAAATAGCTTTGCTGAGTTTTAGATGTGTTAAAAAAGACTTCCATTGTGAACAGCCATATGTAAAGCATCAGATAAAACTGATTATTAAATGAGTGGTAGCAGTTATTATTAAGCTTCCCTCTCTGTTGCTGACATACACAAAGCTTCCCGGTACACATTTTCAGGGTTATCCTCATATCATTCTCCAATACATGAGAAAAGGCGCCATGAAACAGAAGAGTATGGAAATTTTGTTTCTCCATGGTTGATCGCATGCAGTTGTAGAATGAGAACACTGGTGGACACGCTACAGCTTTCAGGAGCCCCAGCTTGGCTCTATCAAAGCCACCCTTACCCAGCATGGGTTTTCCTCTTCTTTTGGTCAGCAGTGTTAATTGGTAGTCACTATTTTACTAAGAATTCTGGAAAGATAAAGAATAAATCAAAAATAGAACCAATGATCTCTCCTACTCTCAAGAAGCTTACAATAAAGCTTCACAATTACCAGCTTACCTTCTACACAATTACCTTATAAAGCAGCACAATTACCAGCTAATGTAGCACAAATGAAGAGTTTACCTGCAAAAAGGACCCTGAGGTGGAGCTAAGTGGATTAACCAAAGTTCTGAGTCAAGGTTGGAAGGCATAAAAGTCATAATCATGACAGGGAAATGGGGAGGGAAGAAACCAGAGTTCAGAACATGGAAAGTTCCTTATGTGTCCATCAGTTATTCAAGAGAGGACACACTTCAGCAATGAAAAGCTTGAGCCAATGGAGGGTGAATGAGCAGAAATCATGCTACACATTCTCAAGTTATCTAAGAATAAATAGCCAGTCATGGTGCACACGGAAACCACCTGGGGAATTTTATTTTTAAATACTGGTGGATGCTCGGTCCTGTCTATAGAGAATGTGGTTTCATTGGTCTGGGATGCTGCCTAGGAATCAGGATTTTACAAAGCTCCCCATGATTCTAACATGCAGACAAGGCTTAGAACCCCTGCTTTACACAATGAAGATAAGAGGGGCAGGGACAGAAAACCTGTGGCTATTTTCTCTGTCGATATGAACAAGCTGGAATGAAAAGCTGGACAGTTGGGGCCAAAGGAAAAAGAGATCCTTACATTTCCCTAGAGTCTGATTTCACCCCTACAAGTGACCTCAGCCCAGGCATCCTTCCAGCATCCGCTCTGTCGCCACGCTGTTCTGACCTCCCAAGCTGATGCCGAGGCAGTCGATCATTGTCCAGAGAGAAACTTGCAGTGCCTGGGGCCTGATAGACCACTCATTGTGAGAGAGGAAGGTCAAGCCCAGATGAGTGGGCGGCCCCAGCCTTTGCTAGTAGGCAAATGCATATTTCCAAAGTTCAGATTATAATTTGAGCTCATTGAGGCAGTTCTCATTTTTCCACATGACAGCAGTGGGGAGACAGATATGTGAAAAAAAAAGTGGGAAAGAACTGTGTCTCATTGCTTCAAGCCCAAGGGAGCTGGAAACCTATCTAATTCTACCTCATTCCAACTTTAATGAGCAGGCACGACGTTATGGATTAGGATGTCCCCCAAATTCTCATGCATGTGGAAGGTGATTGGATCATGAAGGTGCAATACTCTAGTGGACTTAGCCACTAATGAATTCAGTAGCTACAGGTTGTGTTAAGACTCGGGGCCTGATCAGAAGAGGTAAGTCACTGGCGACGTGACCTCAGCTTCTCTCTTGTCTCATTTCCGGGCCACCATGATGTGAGCAGCTTTCCAGTTCTGATATTTTATATCTACATCTCATTTTTGGCTAATCTGTCATTAGCACCTACTACGTAAAGCACCATGAACTATACAAAAAAAGTACAGACAGGCCCTCTGCACTAATAGAAAACAGTTTCCAGAGGCTGCTGGGCTGATTTCTTTCAGTGATCAACACACATTTAATCACACTTAACCTTGCAGCCATTCTGTACCGTATACAACACTCCTTTGGGTAGAATTGATTGGATAAATGTTGAGGCCCTGAATCAAACTGGGCCAATCAGAAGCTTCCTCCAAGAATTAGTGAGAAGAGCTGCACTCTCTCCACATGACTGCACCAGTAACTCAAGAGTTAAAGCAGAAAAGTTTTCTCCTGAATATCCAAGAAGCAGAGAAGGAATATACCATTCATGAAATGATCAGGAACAAATCTTTCATCTGGCATCAGTGCCCATCTGCTAAACTATTTTTTTTTTTTTTTTGGTACTGGGGATCGAACTCATGACCTTGTGCTTGCCAGGCAGGCACTTAAGCCACTGGGCTAAATCCCTGGCCCCAGTCATCCAGCTAAACTTTTAGTTATTTATTTATTTTTTAGCAGTGCCCATCTGAGTACCACACATATCCCTGCTCTGGGGATCTACACGGCATTTGTATAAGCTTCAATATAATAATAAATTATTCTTTTAAAATGTGAGTAGCCTTCCTACTGCATGATTTCACTCCTATGCAGAATACAAAAATGTCTAACTCATCATCAGAAAGGAGAAAAGTAGTCACTAGGAGTTAGGCCAGGTGGAAGAGTAGGGATTAGAGAAGCATTGGTAAAAGCTTACAGAAGTCCAGTTAGACAAGAGGAATCAGTTTGAGACATTTACTGTACAACTATAGTTGACTATGGATAACCATAGTTAATATCAATGAACTATATACTTGAAATTGTTTCAAGAACAGATTTTAGGGGCTCTCAGCACAAATAAATATGAAATAACATATACGTTACTTAGCCATTCCATGATATGTTCATATTTTAAAAAGTCATATTGCACACCATAATGCTATGGTTTGGAAATGCCCCTGAAAGGCCCATATTTTAAAAGTGTGGTTATCAGTCTGTGGCATGATTGGGAAGTTTCGGAACCTTTAGGAGGTGGAACTTAGTAGAAGGAAGTTAGGTCATTGGGAACATACTGGAACCTCAGGCTCTTGTTTTTGTCTCTCTTTGTGTCTTGATTACCTTGAGGTGAATGGGCCTTTTCCATCATGCGCTTCTACCACAGTGTACCAAAGGTCCAAAGTCACATGGACAACCGACCATGAACCTATGGAACTGTGAGCCAAAATAAACATTTCCTTCTTTAAAAAATAATGTAAGCTGTCTTGAATTTATTTATGATTTGGAACTAATAATTACAGAAATGTACATTTATGTAACATTCACTTATGTGCCAGACACTGTTCTAAGTTCATTATATTAGCTCATTTAATTTTCATAGCACATTTATGAACTACTACTACTATTATTTACAATTTATGGATAAGGAAACTGAACCAGAAAGAGATTGAGTTGCCTTAGATCACACAGACTAAACAGTATGGGAAACATGGTCTTTGTGGGTCCATATTAGACTCTACTTACAACTTTCTTATAAAAACGCTATCAAGAGACAAGACTCTAGTTTTGTAGTTAATAGTCACATAAGATGTTCGACAAAGTGCTCAAAAAGCCAGTTGAGAAAATAGCATGAGTGGACCAGGAAGGTTCTCTGGAGAAGGTGGAATAAACGTGGGGAGGGAGGCCAAACCGAACACCAAAAGGACCATCAGCCAGTGACATGGAGATGCAAGTGACCTGGCCGGGGGCAGAGCAGAGAAGATTCCAGCCTGATTAGCACAGAGTCTGTGAGACTCATAGCAAAGAGGACAGGCAGGGCAGAGCCATGCTCCCGGAGAATTATGAAGACAGTCCTCCACCCCAGGCCGGCACACCTGCCTGTGGATTCTGAAGTACAGGTCAGGTTGCAAGGCTGCATGGCCAGCCTGGTCTCACGAAAGTACACACTCATTGCTGGGCAATACAGAGGGGAACAAAAGCCCTGAGATGCTTCAGAGTCTTTTTCTGTGGTGTTTGCATAATGTGAAGCCTTCACGCACTCAGGAGGCGAATGACAGGGGGAGCAGGGAAAGATCCATGACCGAGCTTCAAGCATTAAAGTAAAAAATGGATTTCAATAAAACATGATATAAAAACAAGAAATAACTGTAAATGGAATTGAAAGCAAATGACATAAAACCCCAGCACAAGGCTGCTTATTGCAATTCTGGAAACTTTACTTCCCACAGCTGCACAGCCATCAGTATTCAGGGCTCTTTTTCTTTCCACTCCTGTGAATTTGTCACTTGTGGTGACATATGGCTGCTCTCTGGCCTCATGTAGCTTCTACTGTCCCTCTAAAGCTCAGGTGACTGAAACTGGATGAGTGTCCAGCCCTCCCCAGGGAAGGGGCATGATCCAGTTATGACTAATGGGGAAGCCAAGGCCAGGATTGGAAGGGTCCCCCTACTGTATTGCCCTCAGCCTCCCATTGCATCTGTGAAGAGCCACAGCATGCCCTGAGTCTCCTCTCTAAGGTGCTTCTCTATCCAGCAGCAAAACAGAAGCCACGGTTCCAGCTTAGAGAAGGCTCCTATAGAGAGAGGGCAGGTGAAAGGGCCCCACGAGGCACCGGCTCCATGGCGAGGTTTTAAGGGAATTGGAGCATGCGAGGATAGGCTGGGACCTTCCCCTATGTGACAGAAAACTCATACCACCACTGCAAATGCAGTCCAGCACCTCCCTAGCCAGGGTGAGTCTGCTGGAAGCCCTGGCACTTAACCTCCATACAGTGTCCTAACACAGTCCTCAGGTCCCTGTTGGACATCTTTGTCTTCTGGGACGATCTATTCTTTCCTCTCTGGGAAATCAGCCAGGCCATGTCAGTCCTGCCAGCTATCTCCCTTCTATCAGAGTTGAAAGAGGTTAGAGTCAGTGACCTATAAATTCTCCTTCCACTTCCGGGGTCAACCCCTGTAATTATTAATATGAAATGCTGCTTCCTGAAGTGATTAGAGTTGGATGATTCTTTTCTTGTTGGAGATCTTACATGTGTTATCTTCTTTATTTCTCATCTTATACCTAAGCAATAGGAATTAGCATCCCATTTTACCTCTGGGAAAACTAAGCCTTAGAGAGATTAGAGGAAATTGTATGGTGAGAAGTACAGTACATGTAAACATAGAATAAGTACATAAAGCTGATTTTGTCTCGTGTCCGCTTCTATAGCAACAAACCTTAAGCAAGTGACTTACCCCCTCGTGGTGAATTGATAACTGGCAGGCAACTTGTAATTCCAGCTGAAATGAATCAGCCTGGTACTGAGTGTGGATTGACCCAACTGAGGATTGTTAACAAAATAAAAAGGTGAACCGGAGAGGAAGAGGTAGTGTTGTTGGTTCTCCGTGGTGTTGTTGGTTCTCCTGTTGCCATGGGTTCTCCTAGAGAAGCTTGTTGAGTTTCTTTCCTGATATGAACTCGGCTGTTCTCATTGTCAGAGGAGCTCAGGACCTCATTGTCGCTGAGGATGGCTGTGGTACTTTTCGGGGGAGCTCTGGTTCTTACTCTGAGCATGGCTTCTTGGATCTAGCACAGACCCCTCAGCCTGTTGGCACAGATCCTTTATCTCATTGGCACAGAATTTCTAGCTTCCACTGCTGACCTTTGGGCCTTCCCAGTGCAGATCGGTGAAATAGACTTGCGTAAGTCATTGTCACGGGCTCCAGGCCCTCAGTTGGACTCGTGGGAGGCATTGTCACAGGCTCTAGGTCTTTAGCTAGACTCATGCAGGACACTGCTGTGGGATCAGGTCCTCAGCTGGACTCCTTGGGTCTTAGTGTGTGGCCAGATTTCCTGCACTTTTTGTCTTTAACTCTGTGGTTGACTATTATAAAATAATGCTATAAATCACGTGTCGTGTGTTAAACTGTTTTCCTCGCAATCCTGGATGAAATTCCCATGATGAAATATGAGACAGTACTGCAGGCACCCCACTAACGAGCACTTAATAAGTGGTAGCTGTGCAGGTGCTAGTCATTTTTATAGAAAGTAACTTACTGGGATCACATGGCTACCCGAAGATTGGAGTGGTGGATAAGCTTGATTTCTCACTCCACACGGTCTGTGACTGTCCCTTACACTGTGCCCCTCTCACGTTTGTGCATCAGAAACAATAAAACGAACCACTTACTGTGCATTCACAAAATGCGATTCCTTAAAAGTTCTAAAAGCTATGAGGTAGGTAGCATTATTCTTCTTGTTCCTTCACTGGAGAGCGAAGTAAAGCTTCCCTAACACCTGGCTCCTGACAGTAAAGGCAGGGTCAGAACCTGATCTCCCAGATCTGTAACTCCAAATCAAGCTGTGGCACCCCGCACATACCACCTTCAAGCTAATGTATTTTTTAGCTTCTGTGCCCAACCCATTGCTGAGTTCTGGATATACTCAGCAGTCAAGGCATCAGGGATTTCATCACGGCTGAACTGCTTCTGAGTGGAGAGGAAGCCAATCTGAGGACAGAGAGCCCAGCGGTTTGTCAGATTAGGGCAGGTTCATGGCAACATAGCCCATGTCAGAGGTCAGCTTTCTTCTCTAG
Source organism: Dolichotis patagonum (assembly GCA_004027295.1). Lineage (NCBI taxonomy): Eukaryota > Metazoa > Chordata > Mammalia > Rodentia > Caviidae > Dolichotis > Dolichotis patagonum. The sequence goes on along the minus strand of PVJX010013697.1, from coordinate 60 downwards.
CTCACTTGGCCCCTTCAGACAGGGATGATGGAGAAGACTTTGTCCTTCAGGGTCTGGATC
>PVJX010013696.1:0-46767 GCA_004027295.1 Dolichotis patagonum | reverse complement strand
ATGTCTCTAATGCTCGGTTTTTATTAATGTTGTTATACACTGCTGAGACACCATGGTAACCATTGTAGATCACCTTGTATTGCAGTTTTATGTGACTTTTCTGCCTCGTGCTTTTCTAGGAATTGTTTTTTCTTACTTTGTTTTGTTTTTCCTGCTAATACAGAAATGATAGATATACATGTAGAGACTCACGCATGTGTAGAGATTATAAACAGTTTACGAGAACCCAGTGCTGATTCCATAATGTCATGATGTGAAGTCCAGCAAAACTATCACTTTTTGTTCAACGTGATCTTAGCTTGCTTTGCCTTGTTTAAGTTCAACACACATTAAGGTATGGACAGCTGTTTTGAGGAGAATGAGAGACACTATGACAGCCATTCTTGGCTTCCCTAATGTCTGGTCTTGAAGACCTGTAATGCCCTCCTCATCCTGCTCAGATCAATTCCATACTAGGTTGTTTCATGTGAATTCACTGTATGTGACAATATGAACAACTATTTGGAAGAAAACAAGAGTCAATATGATAGAGAGTGAATATCTCCAATTGTCTAGCTTTGAAATATATGTCTTACATTGCTTTCTTATGATCCGCTTTCTCCGTTTTGTTGGTTTAATTTTACCCTATTGATATAATTGCATGTATATTTGAGTGGGTAGATAGATGACCATATTGTTGTTTTTGTCAGATCGTGGAGTAGAACTGTTAACAGTCTCACTGTTTGAATGTCTACTTTACATGTTTTAACTTTGTAACTTGAACAACTATTTCCAAGAAGTCAGTATGTAATTAGTCAAGTAATAATTTCTTAGGTTTTATTGTTGTTGTACTTTTCCTTTTTTCCTTGGAATACTGTATTGTTGCTACCCTTTATTCTGTTGTATTTTGTTTTGTTTTTTCCTCTTTAAATAAAATTATTAAAAAAAAAAGAAAAATGCAAACCCCTTCCCAGGCCAGTGTCTCCTCAGAGTATTTCACTTCAGCTCAGACTCCAAATCCAACTACAAAGTTTCAGAAAGAGATGGAAATAGAGGAAGGATACCAGGCTGTTCAGGCCTATTTCAGAATTCAGTTATATGACCATTTCCCTGCTTTTCCATGGTCACTTTTTCTCCCTGAGAGGATAGGGTTAATTAACAAAGATCCTGATAAAGCTTTGGATGTGGAAGAGTAAAACTTTCACTCTGTGTTTGCAGCAACATTTAATTTAGTTTCATTGTTCTCAGGGGTTGCAAGGAGAACAATTACATAAAGGACACATAACATAGTATTATTTGCAATGCTCACCCAAGGAGTCAAATTCAAAAAAAGTACAGGAAATCTGCCCACAACACTAAAGACCTAGAATATCCAGCTGAGTGCCTGGATCCCATGGCAATAAACTGCATGAGTTCAGCTGAAAACCTAGAGCCCATGACAATGACTCACGCAAGTCTAGTTCATGAATCTGCACTGGGAAGGTCCAAAAGTCAGCAGTGGAAGCTAAAAGGTCTATGCCAGAGGGGTGAAGGATCTGTACTACCAGGCTGAGGATTCAGTACTGGAGCCAAGAAGCAGCACTCAAGCTAAGGACCAGGGCTCCCCTGAAAAGTACTATAGCCATCCTCAACAACAATGAGGTCCCAAGGTCCTCCAACAATGAGACAGCCAAGTATATATCAGGAAGCCAGCATGACAAACTTCTGGAGATTGAACAGCACACATCTTCCCCTCCAAAGCCAAAAAGCAATGTTCAAAGTAAGTACCAGAGCTTCCGCAAAGTGAACTGCAGCCATTCTCAGCAACAAGGTCCCAAGCTCCTCCAATGACAGCAGAGTTCATATTAGGGGAGCCAGCATGACAAGCTCCTCTAGGAGAACCAATGGCTCCAAACAACAACTCTTAAGAAAACCCACAACACTACTCTTCCTCTCTAGGTCTCCTTTTTCTGCTGGCAACAGTCCTCAGGTGGGCCATCCACGCTCAGCCCCATGCTGATTCAGTTCAGCTGGTGTTTTACAAACCCACAAGTTGGTAGAAACAACCAATAAATATTCCCCCCGCCTTTTTTTATTTACATGCTTGTCAGTTTCTGAAGGGTGAAAGGCTCTTCTGTATCATACAATCACATTTTCTTATGGGTGAAAATATTAAATTACTGTAAAAGAAAGAAAAAGTGATATTAAGATGAATGTCCATTAACTGTCCCATTGAGATCAGTACCAAAGAAGTACTCTTCCAAAAAGAAAAACTAGAATTTTTAAGCTTTGAATAATTTGATTTTGATACTACTTGTGGGTCCACTTTCTCCTCACTGGCATTTGTTTATAGGACTGTGATCAATAAATAAGGTGAATTTTAAAAACTTGTTACAGTAAAAGACACATTGCCATTCATCTCCCTCAGAATACCTCCCCTCACTTTAAACATACTTATCCTCTTATTCTTTTTTTAAAGGTTATTGGTAAGATTTAGTTATATATAATGACCACATTCATTACTGGGAATTTGAACCTGTGCATGATATATCTTGGAGTTTTTTTCCCCCATTCCTATCCCCTCTTTTCAAACACCCCTTTCTTCCACATTCACAAAGCTTGGTTTTTGTTTTTTCTTCTTTTCTCATTCTTTCTTCTCCTTCCCTCTGTTCTCCTCCCCTATCCCTATTTCATTTTTCCCTTTGAACAGTTTCTTCCTACTTCACAATATTGATTGTACATTTATGTTCTTGTTTACATTTTCAGTTTCTCATGCCAAAGAGATAATGTGATATTTACACATTTGTTTGATTTGTTTCACTTATGATTATGGTCTCAAGGTCCACTCACTTATCTATAAATACCTCAGTTTTATTTTCCTTTATGGCTGGGTAATACTCCATTATATAAGAAGCCACATCTTTTTTTAATCACTAAATCTGCTGGAAGATAGAATAGCTAGTACCCTGGAAGACATATGCATAGGCAAAGACTTTCTGAATAAAACACTGATCAGGTAAGAATTATCACAAAGAATTAACAACTGGGGTCTCATCATATTAAAAGGCTTTACACAGCACAAGAAATATCCAATACAGTGAAAACACAACCCACAAAATGGAAAAAATTTATGCCAGCTGTTCTTTAGACAAAGGACTAATATCTAGAACATATAAAGAGCTGAAGAAAAATCACATCATCCAAATTCAAAAACCCAATCCAAAAATGCATACCTGAAATGAATACACAATTCTCAGAAGTAGTACAAATGGAAAATAAATACATGTAAAAAAGTGTTCAACATCACAAGTCATTCAGGAAATTCAAAATAAAACAACAATGAGATTCCATCTCGCCTCAGAAAGAATGGCTATGATCAAGAAAACAACTAGTAACACATGCTGGTAGGGCTGTGGGGAAAAAGGAACCCTTTTGGAGAGTTGGAGTGTAGATTGGTACAACTGCCGAGGAAATCAGTGTGGAGATTCCTTTAAAAACTAGGATTGGGAGTCCCATTTGACCCAAATATTTCCCTTCTGGGTATCTTCCCGGAAGAATTAAAAACTTCATTCCACAGTGAAATATGCACATCCTTGTTTATAGTGGTACAGTTTGTAATAGCTAACTCTTGAAAGCTACCCAAATTCCCATCAACCAATCAATAGATTATCTTATCATCCTTGTCATTTTCTGAAACAGTTTTAGAGGTCCGTTTTTGTGAATTTCTTTTTTTTTTTTTTTTTTTTTTTTTTGTGCCGGGGATTGAACTCAGGACCTCACGTTTGCCACGCAGGCACTTAACGCTGCTGAGCTAAACCCCTAGCCCCTTTTATGAATTTCTTTAGTTACACTATTGTGGCTCCCTTGGTATGCTGAATCAATACAAAACATTTACCTTTCATGGTCATTTTTACTTTGAGGAAGAGCCAGAAATTATAAATCTGGCAAATAAATTGAATTAGGCCACATCATACGATTTTTCTTTATAAATTACCCAACTTATGTTATTCTGTTATAGCAACATAGAACAGACCAAAACACAAGCATATTAATGAGACAAGTTACTGCTCTTTCCGCTTCCATTAGTCTGAAGGCATTAGTTATATTCTCCATCTTCTAACTCTTCCACCACCGCTCTCTATTTTCTTGACCCTCAGCCAGACCTTCTGCTGGCCCAGATTGCATACCCAGTGAGGTGATCTAGACCTCATCCCTAAGGAGTCTGAGTGCCTCTAGTATCCATGTGCTCATCAGGTACAGTTTCTCTATTTGATCATTCACAGCTTAGATGTACAAGAAGGACTCAAACGTCTCCTAAGTTTCAGAGATATTTCTTGATTCCTCTGTATAAAAGTATGTCTGCCTCCTTGTAATAACAAAAATCAATGATCCCTGCCAGAATAGAAACTCCCTTCTCTGACTTGCTGACCTACTAGCCCAACAAGGTTAAAATGACCAAGTGACAGACATAAATTTAGATTTAGTGAAATTCTACTATATTCCTTGCTATAAGACCCTCTCCATTTCTTCCTCTTTTTGCACTATCCAATTTATTTCAGGACTCAAGATCTTTAGTTTAGCACAGAGCAAAGTTATAGAAACAGGAAACAGAAACTCCTTAAGTAGGTCACTAGGAATCATGATGAGAGGGTCACTTCCAATTTTTATGTCTTCCTCCTACATACAGGGCCACGACATCATACAGTGGCTTGATCATATACTGCATTTTGAAGATCAGGGTCCTAACCCTGTGGTATATTAACCCTAGCTGGCATCTTAGTTGAGTCATTATGAGTCTTTATAGCACCAGGATAATAAGTAATTGATAAAGTATAGCCATTGTATTTGCTATATTTATAAGTACTCTCCTTTAGAGTCTGTATGGAGACCATAAAAATGTATGAGGGACTTCACAAGACACATAGATTATCTCTCAAGTGAGATAACCCTTAGCAGGTTTTGTTTTGTTTTGTTTTGTTTTGTTTTTTGGTACCAGGGATCTAACTCATGACCTAGTGCTTGCCAGGCAGGCACTTAAGCCACTGAGCTACATCCCCGGCCCCCCTTAGCAGTTTTCAAATTCAGTTGAGTTACTACAGTTGTTAGTGTCTTACCATCTTCCCCCCACAACACTTGTGTCTATATCACGCACTACATCCATTTTGTCCATATCCCTGGACCTCAACCCTCCCATCCATAAATTATGGATGAAATATCTGCATTAATTTTCTTGTTAATTAAATAAGGTGCTGCATTATCTTTCTTGTGCTGGAGGCACAATATCCAATACCCACAATTTAAAGGAAGAGAGGTTTAATTTGCCTCCCAGTTTTAGGGAATTAGGTCCCTGGTCAGCTGCTTCCAAGGCAAAAACTTCAGGGTGAAAGGGCATGGCAAAGCAAAGATACTCAGTTTACAGCAGCCAAGAAGCACAGCAAAACATTGCCAGAAAAGGGACCAGGCATCAAGTACAGAAAGCAAAGTTATACCTCCATGGTCCACCAAGACATACCCAGAAGCATGCTCCTCTAGTCCCCTAAAATGACTCCTAAGCCAATAAAATTTATATAATCAAGCTTAAGTGTCACAGATGTTATGTATGTGTGAAGGGTATTCAAAGTTAAGAATGCTGTTTCATATAAACTTACAATAAAACAATTGTCAAGCCAGAGAAAATGGCATATCCTCCTTATAGTCTCAGCTGCTCATGAGGCTGGGGTCAGAGGATCACTCAAGCTTAGGAATTTGAGCTTATGTTACCTGGGAAACACAGAAAATTCTCATCTCTAAATAAATAAAATAGAAAAATAGAAGCAATTGTCAACCTCATAAAAAGTAAAACCTTTGAACATATCTTTCAGAGATAAGCATCCAGTACAGCTGTTGTCTAACAATGAATAGGTCAGTGATAGCCAAAAAATCAATACAACATGTATAGATGTATAAGAGGAAATTTATCTTGGAACTGGCTGACACAAGTATGGAGGCTAAGAAGTCCTACCATACATTATTCACAAGCTGGAGAACCAGGCAATCAGTAGTAAGTCCAGTGCTTAATGTCTGAGATCTTGGAGTCCTAGGGCTCAAGGACCAGGAGCTCTTATATCTGAGGGCAGGAGAACATTCATGTTCTATCTCAAGAGGAGAGAATAAATTGGCCCTTTCTACTTTTATTGTTGTTGTTGCTCTCTTTGAGCCTTCAGTTGATTGGATGATACCTGACCACACTGGTGAGGGTACTTTTCTTTACTCAGCCGGCTAATTCAAAGGCAAACCTGCTCTGGAAGCACCCTCAGAGACTCATCCAGATGCAATGTTTTACCAGTTACCTGGGCATCTTTTAACCCAATCAAGCTGACAAAATAAACTATCACTGGATCCTCACAGTCATTCTGGTCCTTGCCTCACACCCCTGGTCTCCCTCTTACCTGAAATCTGTCAGTTTCGCTGTCCAGATGTTCTCCTTGCTGTGACCACTGACCCCACTCCTACACACATATCTGTGTGTGTTGTGATGCCTGGAAATATCCTGTGTCACATTCTGATGCCAGTTTCAATTCCTTGAAGTTTCAAATTTGCCCTTTGATTTGAACATGAATGTCCTGGGGCCCTCCTTCTCTAAATCATTTTTTACCCAACTTCCAACATAGAGAATAACTCTGCTGTTAGGCCTTTTTTCTAACTACAGATCAAAGATGGGAGACAGAGGGTTTGACTTTTAACCAGTTCATGTGAACCAGTCATCTTTCAAGTTATAAAAATGAAATTTTCAACTGAAAGAAGGAGGTATGCTCTGTAATATCACGGACAATGGTAACCACAACTGCTAAGATTTTGATTATCTTCTAAGGCATCTTGACACATAACACAGAAGGAACTTATAGCTCAGTGTCACTAAAATTTATAGTTGCAGTAAGAGCTCACTAACTTGAAATTGATTGTGAATCAAAATATCGTAGTATCCAGTGCAAAAAAGTATGATAGTATACTCAGCCTAATACTGTAATAGTCATTGAATGATAGAATAAAGTTCCAATATATTATTTTTCAGTTAAGTTTTTTTAAAATAATTATTTGCAATGCATCTCTGGATAAAGAAGCTAAGTTTCTGGAGGCCTTGGTTTCTTCATTTTAGAATGCAGCATTTTTATGGTCTCTTTTAGATCTAACATTCTTTTCCATTCAACAAAACTATAGCTTGCTTTGTGCACCATCAGGGAAACAGATTTCCTTCAGTTATTTGCTCAAATGTCTCCTTATTAGCATGAAAGAACAAAATACTCGGCTCTTAATAACTGTATGAGAAATAGCATTGCTCTTTTCCCATCATTCTCAATCCTGTTATTCTATTTTACTTTTTCCCTCATAACACACTTACATACTTACCTATTATTCATTTATCCATATCTCCCATCACAAGGGTTTAAGATTGGAAATCCTGCTGCTCTATTCCTGTTGTATCTCCAACACAAAGAACAATGCTGTACATGTAATACTGATTTAGTGCAAAGCCACTGAATTAACATGAGACTTAAATGAGATACTGAGAATATAATGTGAGAAGAATATGTGCCTGATTGAAGAACACAGGCTTGCCAAGTATTCTTGACCTTGTTTCAAAAATATTCATTTGCTATATGAAATTAATGTAGTCAAGTACAAACCATTCTTCTCTTTTCTTTAAACCAGTTCCCCTAAAAACATCTCCCAGGCAATGCTTTGCCATTCTTTTCCTAATTGTTCTTCATCTTGAAGGTAATCTAACTATACACATTTAGTGTGATGACTAAAATTCACTTTTATTTGTTCAAGCTGATTTCTCTAGTCATAGTATTCTAAACCAAAGAGTTCGGTAGCAGATAGTTTGCTTTTATACCATGGGAGGGCATGACTTAGGACACAGTGTTAAGTGTTCCTGTTTTGTACTGAGACTTTCCATGACTGAATCCTGGCTTTGCTATTGATTAGCCATGTGATTTGGGACAAGTTATCTAGCCTGTCTGGTGCATTTTTCATCTATGTAATGGGGATGGTAATCATTCTAGTTCTCCTCCTGTTTGTCTTTGCTATCCTCTATCCAGCTTGATACTTTGGGAAGTTGAATCCCAGGTCTTAGCTCCTTGGCTCCCTGGGGTAAGAACACAAGAAAGACCTGCAAAAGATCCACAAGCAGTAAAAAGAAGTTGGAGCATACATCCTCAGATCCCTCCCTTCTTAGCAGGATGTTGGCATGACTGTCTTCCTTCACCTGCGGCCAAAATACCAAATAAGTAGCCTCACTGTCACAGCTAGACTACACCAGACTGTGATGACTCCACCTCTCCTCTTGCCTCATCAGGCCTGGGATGCTAACAATTTCCTATTTCTGCTAGTGCCAGATATGTCATATTTCCTGAATATTCCCCTAATCCATCCACACTTTGAAAGGCGTGTCCTCATTAAAATCACTTCAGTTAATCCACTGAGCTATGCTCTCTGCTTTCTGCCAAATCCTGACCAAAGCAACATAAGTGCACTGCAGGCACAAAATGGATGAACACATGGAAAACAAAAAGAATTGTTCCAGGACATTGTACATTTTCAACCCATCTAATTATTTTCTACATAAGTCAATGAGGAGAAATTATGTAAAACAGCACATTTTAGTATATGTGAATTATACTAGCTAGAGTTTATGTACTCTTTACCTATGGAAAAGCCTGGCATTATATGTAGTCTTTTGTGTATGATCTTAAACAAGTTCTCCACAATGGGATTAACTCTCTTGCCACAGTCCCCCATGCCCTGAAAATGTAGTCAGGTTGCAAGTTCAACACCATGCCCTCTTGGTCAGGAGCTGCCCTCTACTGCACAGCTGACCATATTTGCTGTGATACTAAAACCACCCAAAACACATGGGTGAAAGCCTCAACCTCAAAGTGGCAACTCTCTGCCCTCACTTGTCCCTACCTGCAGCTTCCAAACAATGCAGTTTCAAGGAACATCCATCCATACAGCAGCTTCATCCATCGGGCCTGGGCTCCCACAGTGGAGGTGTATGGCTCTGGGGCTAGGGTTGGACAGCGTTGGGGAGTCTCATTGTTAGCTATGCCAGGAGGCCTTCTCTGAACAGCAGCTCTTCTCTCATGCCCTGCTGGCCTTGTCATCTGTTTTGTCTGATGATGGCCTTTCTTATTCTTTACCCCATGTGAAAGAGCTGTCTCATAGTTCTCTGCCCTGTGTGTTACTTTGTCTCTACCTCTGAGGCAGCCTGGAGAAGGTGACTGAAAAGAGTTTGATGGAAGGAAGACAAACCAATATCATGTTAATAAGATGAAAAAACTTCTTAAGACTCCTATGAATGCTGTGCGAATGACAGATGATGTACCTGACAATGACAAGTATAATACCTAAACAATAGACAGTTACACATGTTAATAAGACAGGACAGAACTAACCAGCCTTTCTGGTAAGTCATGCAAGCTGCGCATGTTCCAGGGAGAGAAAAGTCAGATAGTGCCTCCCATGAGCTTAACGGTATGTGGAATAAGAATCAAACACGGTGCCTCCCCCCTAGCCCATAAGCAACCCGCTGGTTTGGAGGACAGGCTGAGTTGATGGCAACTAAGGTACATAAAACAACTAAATGCTTGTATTGTTGGGTTGATTTTGCTGGCCTGGGGCCAGTGGTCTGAGCATCTCTTGGGAGGATGATAGTATGCAATATAGCAAATATAGGGGATTTTCTTCTATTTGTCTTTGAAGTCCAATATGATTCTCATTGTTTTGTTTTGTTCTGATTAGTTGTTTTGCTTTATTCAATATTCTGTTTTGATTGGTTTTATTCTGTTTTGGTTTTGGTTTGATTTTGTTATACCTGATGGAATGCACAACTATTATGAAGATAACAAGATATACTACAGCTATTGTTGCTTTCCTAGTATTTTGCTTTGAAGTTCTGTACCAATTTTACTGCATTGTTTTGATTGGCTTTGATCAGTTCTGTTTTGTTGGATTTTACCATCTTTAAAATTAAAAAATATTTTTAAAAACAATAAGATGGGTCACTAAAGTCAGATGCATGGTGTTCAGCTGTTCATGGCTATGCATATGCGTGGTGTCCAGCTATGCATATGCATAGAAAGAGCCATCTTCTTGGTTTAAACCTTATAGTCACTATTTCAAAATTCATAATAATTCATGAAGAAAGGAGACTGGTGCATGTATTTTCTTTTCTTTTTCTTGTGGGGTGGGGATTGAACTCACAACCCCGTACCTGCCAGGCTGGTGCTTGTGCCACTGAGCTATAATCCCTGGTCCCCTTGTGCATGTATTTTCACTCTAGACTGGGTTCATTTTGGTTTTAAAATTGTGGATGAAATTCTGTAACTTTCTCTCTCTCTGTACTGGGGATCCAACTCACAACTTCATGTTTGTCAGGCAGGCACTGTGCAGCTAAGCTATACCCCAGCCCTGGCCATCTCTTTTGGTATCAAACATGGATTCATCACCAGCTATCTAAAGGAAAATGAGATTCTTAAATGATGGCATCTGGTGTTGAGAGCGTATTTTTCAATTAACAAATATCTGCCGAAGAAGATATATGAGTTAAGAACTGTGCCAATGGCTCTTTGAACCTAAACGTCCTGCTTTGCAGCTCGGGAGTGAGCTGATTAACATGTGACAGCACTGGAGCTGACCTTGCCATGAACTGCTCAGTCATATCTGTGGTATCTGAGTCTTGGGGGGAAACTTAGTTTCATATTTCATCACAGAGCTGTGACTTGGATTTGTAAAGTGAATTGTATAAATTCAACTAGACAAACAAGCAGTTAAAATTCTCCAATTTGGATTTCAAAATCCACAAACACCATACTAAGTTTGGTACAACTTTCAGGATGATGCTTTACTTTTTCAGGATCCCAAGTCCACAAAATTGAAAATGCAAAGAAGCACGCAGCACCGTGACCTTCTTGGAATAGTAGTATACACCCGTGAGGGGTGCTTTGACCTTAAGGGAGGATCAAGGAGTTAAAACAGTTAAATGGCATAAATTTGGCCATTTAAGGAAAAAATGACTCTGACAGGCATCAGAGAAGGCAGGACTGATTCCCACACATGCTGATGGTGGCCTAATCATATGTGCACCCTATGGAAATGCTTCTTGCTTATTCTACAAAGAGAGCTGCCTCCAAATGACCACAACTGGCCACAAAGGCATCATTTAGCACATGCTTCTTTCTCTGATGAGACAGGAAAGGTTCCTTTTCCATCTATGAGTCTTAAATGTTTCTCTGAAATCTAACGGGTAAATTGAGCAGAATTTAGAAGCCTTGATTTTGTGGTAAGGGGTAGACTTTACTTGGTAAAACTGTACTATTAAGTCAAGGTACTCTCTTGTATGTTAACAGATACATACAGACACAGAGCCAGCATATACACATCACAAATTAAAAGCATCTCTAAGACATAATGAAGAAAGAGAATTAGGGCCCATATGGTGGCAAGGATTGGGGAGTTGCTAGGGAAGTAGCTCTGTTTGTATAAATACGTCTAAAAGGCTAATAAGGCTGTCTGCTATTTATAAGTTTTCCTGAGTTCCTATTAGTCTCCAGTCAATTCAAAGTCAGTGCTTGATATAGAGTTGGTCTCAGTATGAATTTAGGCTGAACAAATGAAATTTGTCACTACATATTCATTTTTGTCATAAGACTAGTTTCCTGCCCTGGGTCAGAAGCAATAGTCACAAGTCCATATTGTCAGGGAGAAGTTGCACTTCTCCTCCATGTTGTCTTAGTGTTATTTATTTCTTTCACCCTCCTAACTTTTATCCTTTTTCATCCCTAGGAGAGAAGGTATTATCACAGACTTAAAGTTTATTTTACCTGAGAAGTGACAAGGAAAAAATATCCACCAACATACCCTCTCCTTCTCATCTTCTATGTCTCGTCAACTGACAATTCCTGTGACCTCCATTTTCTCCCCTCTCAGTGGCTATCTTCTCTTTACTTCCTCTTGTTTTCTTATACTTACCTCCTCTCTTTCTGAGAGTTATGCCATACTCAATATAGGTATTACTGATCAAGCTGAATAAAAATGTCATGTGAGCAACACTTACATATGTTTTCCAAAAGCTTATGTAAGCTTTTGTTGTTGTTGTTGTTGTGTTTCTTGGAGGGTTGTCTGCTTTTTGTTGTTGTTGTTGTTTATGTTTTCAGAACAGGGTCTCCCTATGTAGCTCAGGCTGGTCCTTGAACTCAGTATGTAGCCCAGGCTGGTCTCAAACTCACAACAATCCTCTTGGCTCAGCCTCCCAAGAGCTGGGATTACATCACTGCACCCAACAACTTGATAATGTTAATGATATTTTTTTTTAATTTTATTTAAAGAGAAAAAAAAGCAAAACAAAAAAGGGTGAAAATAATACAGAATTTCAAAAAATAAAAGAAATCACTAGTTAATAAATTACATATTGTGCTCTTAGAAATAGTTGTTCATGTTACAAAATTAAAGCATACAATGTAGACATTCAAACAGTGAAGCTGCAAACAGTTTTGTTCAACTATCCAACAAAAATTTAGTAATATGGTTATCAATCCTACACACTTAAACATACATGCAGTTATATCCTTTAAAGCACTTTCTTTTCCTCCTTTTGCTTTTTAAGTCCATTATCTGTTTAGTTATATCATGTTTAAGCTTGCTCAGTACCTTACTGATCTGTTTTGTTGCTATTTCCTTTTTAATCACCTTATATAATTCTGGGTTTTTTTTTTTAAGGTAGTAGAAATACAGCAGAACAAGACAGAATAAAGCCAATTGAGACAGTGCAGTGAATTTGATACAGAATCTCACATCAAGTTACCTGTATAACAGCAATAGATACCTTTGTATATCTCATTATCTTCACAATAGTTGTCTAGTTAATCAAGTATAGCAAAATCAAACCAAAGAGAGAACATTATAAAATAAATCGAAAGAGAATATTGAATAGAGCAAAACAAATAATCATAATGAAACAAAACTGAAAGTAACCCTTGTTTTCAAAGAGAAGATAGAGGAGAACCCCCATACTTGCTATGCTGCACACAGTCATCCTGCCAAGAGATGCCCAGACCTCCTTCACCAGTTGCTAAGGGGGGGGGGGGTTAGGGGGGATGGGTAGGCTCAAGAGACACTGCAGTGTCTCCTCCTGCCTCACACCAGAGAAAGGCACTTACCAAGAGGGTGGGCAAATCGCTTCTTTGTGCAGGCTCCTGGATTCCGCATGGCCGCCGGGTCTCAGGCCTTGCTCTGGTTCACCTCCTAGATCACGCCCGAGGGAGGCGCTTACCAAGAGGCGGGCGAATTGCTTCTTTGTGCATGCTCCTGGATTCCGCCATGGCCGCCGGGTCTCTCAATGATAATATTGTAATGTACATTTGGCACCACCTTACTTTTTCTAACATCCTGGAATACATTCCTTGATCCTTGATATATTATTTCCAAGATTCCTCAAAAAACTAAAAATAAACTAGTCATGGTAACACACACTTATAATCCCAGACTCAGGAGGCTGAGGAAGGAGGATTGTTGCAAATTTGAGACCAGCCTGGGCTACAAAGTGAGCTCAGAGCCAACCCGAACTACACAGCAAGACCCTGTCTCAAAAAGGCCCCCCTCAAAAAAAAAAAAAAAAAAAAAAACTAAACTAAAAGTAGAAATACCATTCAACCCAGATATTCCCTATCTAGATATCTTCCCCAAAGACGTAAAAGACCCCATATTAAAGACCCCATGCATGCCCATGTTTATAATAGCACAATTCATGATAGCTAAGTCTGGGAAGTAGCCTACATGTCCATCAACAGATGAATGAATAAACAAAATATGATATTTATGCACATTAGAATACTACTCTGTCATAAAGAAATATAAACTTGAGTCATTTATAGGAAAACAGATGTTTCTTGAGACCATAATGTTAAATGAAATAATTTAAATGTACAAATTTAAATACCAAATGATTTCTTTTATGAGAAATCTGAAATACAAATAAAAAGCAAAATAAAGCATAAATAATAAGAAAAAGAGAGGAAGATTTTTACAAAAGGGAAAGAAACCAACGGATGGAGGTAAGAGGAGAAAGGAGAGTGTAAGGGAATGAAAAAATGCATTAAAATGTGTTATGTACATGTACCAACTCCCCATGACAAAAGAATGTAATTATTATGTATTAAAAACATTTACTAATAAAAATAAAAGCTGAAAAAATTGTTTAGTTTCAAGATGTTACTCCAAAACCAATTCATTTTTCTCCACTACCATAGTAATTATTACACTGGTAATGAAAACAATAATTGAAGAACAAGAATTGAAGTTGTGCTTGATAAATGCATAGACTTGACCTAGAGAGCAAATCCAAGTCAGCCTTTGAAAGTCTATTGTGCATGCAAGTGACTTTGGATACACGTATCAGAAAATCACTCAAACTACTGCAAGCCGGATAAAGTGAGATAACTTAAACACAAGGGGATCTGGAGGAACTAAAGGGCAGAATGGGCACCTGGACCTTCCCTAGGCCTGGAACCAGGAATGAAACACCTTTCTAGTCTTGACCCCACTCCTTGCCATGTACTTTCTTATATCAGTTTTTTTTTTGTTTTGCAAATCTATTTCGTTCTTCTCTCCTCACACAGTAGATTTTACTATTTCCTTTAATATGTCATAAAACAATATACTTCACAACTCACTCTTCTATATCTGTTCAGTACAAATAATCAGCAGAAGTTGCCAACATCTTTGGCTTCTAATTCCAAATTTCCATGAAAAAGAATCTGTTTGTCGATTGCATGCACAATAGACGTACTGTTACGTGTAGTAAATATGGCTCCTAGAAAAGCATCTCTCAGAGATGGAATGTGCAGCTACACACTGGGCAGATGCACTGAAGGATGTTGTTAGTAGTTTTAAAGCCAGATGAATGTTTGGAAATGGGAGAGGACAAAATTAAAGTGCTCTTTGGAAGCTCTGACAAAATGCAGAATGAATTAGAAAGGCAGATCTTGGCGGCAGGAAGAACAAAGAACAGCTATTTAAATCTAAGCATTGAAACTTTGAAATGATGTGGCTATGGTCAAACTGACCACTAGTTGTAGGGGGGGAAAAAGGAACTTGGTTCAGCAAAAATAACATGTTACTTAGTCATAGAGGGACGTTTCTTAATTCGTAACTCAGAGCCAAGCCTGAGCCGTTTGATTTTATTTGCTACTTTTATGTTGGTGGTTCATCTCAATTTATTCAGTGGCTGCCCAGCTTCCTGCTTTGAAGTTAGAATTTGGATAACCTAAATTAATAGGGGGAAACCCATAAAATTAGGTAGGTTCCATACTGTCCTACTCTAACTACTACATAGAGCGTTATAAATTCTCATTCCCTGAAGCTGGCCAAAATGTGTTTTTTCATCTGCTGCTAGTTAATTCTATTGGTTAGCTGAGGTCATAGTTGCTGGTCTAAGCCCATGCATGGAACATTCAGCTTCCTTCTGTCCCTTGACCACAAACCATCTTCCTGAGGCTCCATCCTCAGGTTCAACTATGGGAGGGTTGGGAGGATGAGACCAAAGTTCTACACCGATGTTTTAGAAAAACTAAAAATGCCACCACTCCTCCAACATCTTCAGCTTCCTCTTACTTCTGAGATGATCTGCTGTTCCTTTTGCTTATGAAGCTTACTCAGGATAGTCCTCTGTGGTGTTCTGGCCTTCATGGTTAAATGTCATAAATATATCTCTTATCCTCAGACTTGTTTTCATTAAACTAGAATAATATTGCCATAATATCCTCTTCTATTGAGAACTCTGTTAAGATAGGACAGAAGGACCAAGGATTTAGCTCAGTGGCGTAAGCACCTGACTGGCAAGTGTGAAGTCATGAGTTCAATCCTCCGTATCAAAAACAAAACAAACAAACAACCCCCCCCCACAAAACAACAACAACAAAAAAGGACAGAAATTCCTACTTGAGTAATTTCAACAAAAACATGGTAGAGCCTTATGTACCGTAAAGTCCAAAGGTGAGAGAGTATACCCATTTGTTGTGGCTGCCATAACCAAATACCACACATGGGGTGGCTTAAACAATAGGAATTCATTTCCTCATAATTCTGGAGGCTGAAAGTCTAAGATCAAAGTTCTGGCAGGTTTGGCTTCTCTTAAGGCCTCTTCCCGGGCTTACAGATGCCTGCCTTGTTTGTGTGCCAACATGCGTGGATGTCCATCTTTCCTAATCTCCTTTTCAGATTATAAAAGTCAGATTGCATTAGAGCCCATTTTATGATTTCATTTGATCTTGATGACCTCTTTAAAAACTTCACCTCCAACTACAGGCATATTTTAAGGTACTGGGGATTAGATTTTCAACAA
Organism: Dolichotis patagonum; assembly: GCA_004027295.1. Lineage (NCBI taxonomy): Eukaryota > Metazoa > Chordata > Mammalia > Rodentia > Caviidae > Dolichotis > Dolichotis patagonum. The sequence continues at coordinate 30,428 of PVJX010013696.1, read as the reverse complement.
ATAAATGACAATGGGGAGCACATCTGGGTCCTTAACAGGCAACTCTGAGGTTGGTTATTTCAATTATTTGCTCAGGATCTAGATGATGTCATCTTCTGCAAATGTGTATCATTGAAAGCAAAATCCTCAAGCTATCTCTTCTCATTTTATAAAATGATTGTCCCAGACATCACATCTAGACATGATAAGGCCTAGTAGACTGAGAATCTATCTCTTCTCCTGAGTTCGTCTTTACAAACCTTTCAAAGGGCCCCAAGTGTAAACTCTTCTTGTCTCTCTGGCCAGAATCTACATGTACACACACACCAAAAGGAAAACAGCATGATTGGTTTGGACCAACTACCAAGGCCTACTCCAACAGTTTATCCTCTTTCTTCTCTGGTGATTGCTATTCTAGGATCCACTGTTAAAACCAATCTTTGTACCTGCAATAAAAGGCCCTGTGAGAACTCTGTTTGCCTGAGCTGACTCACCAGAAGTAGGCAGTTTCCCCCACTCTGTCTTTTCTTCCCTATTCATTGTGCCCTACTCCTAGTTTAGCTGTGTCATTTAAAAGCAACCAGCATCTATTCAACTAGCAATACACATCTCAGTGGGCAGAATATATAACCATGCTTCCCCTTGCTAGCCATTTTGCAAATGTGTATCATTGACAGAAAAAAGAACTGGATAAGATAATGTAAGTTATTCCATGTGAATTCACTGCCATATTAGGAAAATAACTTGAAAGCTATTTTGTGTTGTACACATGGTGAGTTTCTGTTAGGACATTCTTTATATGCATTGGCTATGTGTTTTGAATATCATTCAGAAGCTATTCTTATATTGAAGATAATTTATTTAAAGTTAGAAGTGTTTTCTACTTTCTTATTCATCTCATTCTTACATTTTATGCATTAACAAGAAGAATCAGAATTTTCTGTTTTTCCACTGGACTATGGAAGGAGAATTTAAAAATCTAATATATGCAATGAAAGGCTCACAATCTACTTTTAATATTCCATGAACTTCTTATTCTTTCACAATTCCATTTATTTATTTGAGCTATAAATGGCTTTCCTTCCAATACATAGAAGTTAGTTGGTTTTGCTTTTTTGAAAAGCAAACAGCAATGTGTGAATGAATAGCACAGAAAGCTTTCTTTCTGTTATAACTTCTATTTAATATTACCAAATTATTTGTTAGTATGACCTTGCTGTGTGTCTAATCACTTATTCAGTTTCACTTTTCCTATCCCAGCTCTTCTTGGGTGCATGACCATTATGCTATATTTGATTCTTACTTACAATGGGCAATCAAAAAATGCAGTCAACTTTTCAAATTAAAAATTTATGATAGTGAAACACACATTGCCATTAATCCCCTCAAAATATTCCCCCCTTTCTTCATCCATATTTATTCCATCATTCTCCCTACTTTGTTAAGCATTTCTGGAAGTCCTTTTCTGTATCTATGATGTATGATCAAAAATACAGTGAATTCTGCTGCTGAGCGCTATTCAGTGGAAAAGTAGGTGCATCAACATATTATGCTGTGCTCTCACATGTGTTATTGCCCAGATCTGACACCAGGAGCCTTCTGGATCTTCCCCAAAGTCAAAATGACCATGAAAGGAAAACTTTTTTAGTCAATTCAGTGCCTCAAGGCAGCCACACCAGCACAACTAAAGATATCTGTGAATGAGGACTTCCAGAACCACTTCAGAAAGCAACAAGAATGATGGACTAAATATGTTCAAAGTTATGGTGAATATTTTGAGGGTTATTAATGGCAATGTGTCTTTTACTATAATAAATTTTAAATTTTTTATTTAAAGAAAAAGCAAAACAGAAAAAAATGATAGAAATGATATAGAATTTCAAAAAAGAAAAGAAAAAAAGTAGGGAAGACACAAATACAAAGACAGTCAGCCACCTGATATTTGACAAAGGGGCTAAACATGTTCGCTTGAAGTAAGATAGCCTCTTTAATAAATGGTGCTGGAAAAATTGACTTTCCACATGCTGAAGACTGAAACTAGATTCATGCCTATCACCATGCAGTACACTAAAGTCAAAGTGGATCAAAGATCTAAACATTAAAACAGAAACACTAAATCTGCCGAAGACAAGGGAGGTAGTGGTCTTGAAGACTTATAATAAATTTTAAACACACACCATATTTTTCCATCCAGTAAGTGCCTATTTTTTTTTCATTAATATCAGCTAATCACAGCTTTAGCTTTCTGCTTTGGGCATTTGTCTCTGATAAGCATGAAGTAGAGATATGAGAAAAAATTTCCTCTGAAATTAATTGAGCTGGAATCACAAGAGGCACTAGTCACTGCTCTCATGGCTGGTGAGCCACATGGCAAGTGAGAGGAAGTGGCCAGAACTATAGGGAATCTGGGAACTGAGTCATAGGTTTGGGAAATCAAGGAAATTATTATTAAGAAAAGAAGACATGAATACCTTGATAACTTCCAAAAAATGTTTTCATGAAGAATAAAGTACACTAACAATAACAGCAGCTATACTCTATTGAGCACTTATTCAGATAAAGGCTCCAAAGAGGTAAATTGTCTTAATCATGAAAAACACAGGTATCTAAGTGAAGAAGAACCTCTCTCATAAGTTTCTTCTCTGACTCTGAAGGATTCAAATGCAAGCCAGGCTCATGTCTGTCACTAAGTCCCCAGAAAAACCTTCTCATTTCAAGTGACATTTGGGCTGGAGATTTTTAATATTCTTATTTCATGTTGCATCTACGACCCCTTAACTGTCAGGAAACCTTTTTGATTCATAACATTTTCTTAGATAACATAGATTAAATCTCCTTGACAATATAGAAATACCCTCTCCAGCACCTTAAACGCTCTACCTCCTAGATTAATAATTCTGGAAAAAGGCTTGTTCTTTCATTCATTCATGCAGTTTACATAAACACAATGAACTTCCAGCTTGTCTATACTCAGGGAAGACTTCCAGAAGAAAACAATGGTTGAAAGAGTTCATCCTACCAGCGGACAAAAAAAATAAGGTATTCTAGACAGAGGTAGCAGAATGACCAAGGAAACGGGTGTGGAAAAAACACTGAGACAGAGTTGGATCTTGATGGACCACATCACCATGATAAAAGATTTGGAGATCATCTTATAAGGCATGGGAAGCTATGGTCAGACATGAATTAATAATAATGCTCCTCTGAACACACTGCACTGTCTAATTTGCCTAATGCACCTAGCTAGGTGCCCTTTTCTGTTTCCTTCTAGTGTTCCCATGGCCAATAAGACAATTAGAAGACAGCTGATCTACGGCCCATCAGATACATCCTTTCTCCTCCAGCCCATGTGCCACAGATAATATGTCCTATGATAAGCCGTGGCATTTCATTAGACTCTTTCAAGATCAGACTTTGTGAATAATCTCCTTAACTTTTCTCCTGGACCCTAATCTGTTCTTTTTTGAAAACTAAGTGTTACTTCATCTTAAAAGATAGGCTGAGAATGAAATCACATGAAGAACATGTGTTAGTGACATGTATTGTTGCAACTAGGTAGGATAGAAATTTGGTAATTTAGTGATCCAAGTAAGTATATAACTGATAATTGCAAAATAAAGTGAGAAAGTTTCAGCCAAGATTCTTACCTAAAATGAGTGGGTCAGGATGACTTCATGGGTTATTTCACTTTGAATTTCTAGATTGTAGGATAATTTCAATAAAGAGTATACTGGACAATTACTGAGCCAGTCACACACTTGAGTTACTACCTTTTCAATGTGTACAGTAGAGTGAAGAGGTAAATCACATTTTATTACAGAGCATTTGTGGCTGATAGAGCTTTGATATATTCTACTGTGGAAATGTCAAACACAAAGATAAAAAAAATCCTAAGGAAGCCACAGTGTAAGAAAAATAATAGAAAAAATATCCTGTTCCTACAAATACTATTATACCTTCCAAAATGTCTCTAACGTGTATGTCGATGTTTTAAAAAGCAAAGATGATTTCAAAAATATGAAATGCATTTGCAGCCTGATTTAATGGAATATAGTAAAGCATTTTTCTCTTCCTTCTAGCAGATGTGTTGCTTAAATCTTGTGTTAGATCTCTCAGTTGTAAACCAATGCATAAAAATAGCATTCCACTCTAGAGCTGGGACTAGGCCAATAGAGAAAATACGGAAATGACTCACAGGAGAATCTGAGATACTCTACATTGTAGAATTTATGTTATTCCCCTGCAGATACTCACTCCAGAATGGACTTGAACAAGACCTCAAAAAAGCATAAAATGACCCCTTCCTGGGGAGATAGATAGATATATAAATAGATATAATTTCAGACAGTATCCAAAAGAGTGAAACACTCCAGTGATAAAAACTCATTTCTCAAGGTGAATGTTTCCCCATGCAAACCATATCCTATAGCTTCATTGTGCCAGAAGGTTTTTCCAAGGCTTCTGCAAATTATTTTTACCCCAGAAGTGAAAGAGGTTCTTGGAGTGACAATTTGAGTGCAACATCTCCTCCTTTAAGTCTTTTAGACTTTGAGTAGTTAGCTTATAGCTATCAAGTTTCCCTTTGACAAGAAATGTGAGTTCCATTTCAAAATATGTGTAAAGAGCAGGAGAGAGAGACAGAGACAGAGAGAGATGGAAAGAGAGAGAGAGAGAGAGGGAGAGAGAAAGTGACAACTATCCTCCATTATGTTAAAGAAAGTGACAATGAGGATACAGAACACCAAATCTTGAACCCACATATCCTTGGTGTGGTCTACAGAGATCATAAAGCAGTTCTTTGAGCAGGGCTTTTTTTTCCCCTTAAGAGCTGGGGATCCTACTCAAGAGAAATGGTCTAGGATAAATTGAAAGTGACGACTGGGCAGCTTTCTTTCCATGCACTAGGAAAAAAAAAAGACTTTCTTCATCTTAATTATGATGCAAACTTCAATTAAATGTAATAGACATGAAGAGAAATTAGACCATTGGGAGAAAAATGAAAATAAACATGACTCAGGTGGGAAAAACAGGGAGAAAAGCTAAGTAAAAATTACAAATGGGAAAGGAAATGTGTTGGAGTTGTTACAAAGGAAGCTAAGGAAAGGTGAGTACTCTCTTAAAGGCACTAGAAAAGAAAACAAGAATGTGTGGAAAGAAACAAAGAAGGACAGAAAAAGGACCAAGGACAAGAAAATAATGTATACTATTATTAGTAATAAATGGTTAACTCATATTTAGTGCATTTTTAAAAGAATGAGGCATTGTATCCTGGGAATGCTAAAACTGCCCACTGTAGAGATTGTATAATCCACTGCATTTTTGTGTAGGAAAATAAACAAACCACTGACCCAAACCACTACTCACTGAAAATGCCTGCTGCCCTACTTGTGAGTAATGGTTATTTCTGACATTAGAATGTGTTTCCAGAGTTTCATGTTTGGCTTGCAGGGGAGAACTATCTGCAAAGGATTTTGTACATTTCATATCCACTTACCATAAAGCTTCTATGTGATCTATAACCATTTGTCAGAATTCTCATCCTGTTCTACATGTATCACCTCTGTGATTCAATGATAAGCTGTTTGCCTATTAAAAGCATAAATGCAAAGGCTCCTGTGATGAACTGAGTCTTTAAACTCCTCTTGCACTTTTGGTAGATGTAATTTTTTCTGGAATCCCAGGCACATGTATACTTAATGGAAGGGAATTACATACGGATTCTGCAAAGAGTAGTGTAATACACAAATGGATTTGGGAATTATGAGGTTCAATGTAAACATGGAAGAGAACTGAACTGAAATTTTTGTATGAAAAGGAAACCAAAGGTTAAAGGGCACCCTTTTGAATGGTCATAGTGTAGATCTTCTGCATCCCAGTGTGAGAAAAAGAAAAAAACTTAAGGGTAACTAGAGTGGATCAAAATAAGGAAATTAAACAAGACAATAATGACTACTGATTGAATAAGAAGCAAACCAAGAGTGTTGTTTAACTTTTCAAATTGTAAGACATGGTTTTAATGTAGTTTTTATAAAACTTGATTCAGCATCATGTGACCACACTGTTGTTTATAACTATAAATTGTAATTACAGGTAAATGGACTGTTTGGGCAACCTCTTGGCAGTAATATCTTCAGGATGATTTTTTTTTCACTCATACAGTTTGCCGAGACTACAACTGGTACAAACTACCAATATTTACAACCCTATCCAATTGATCCTCTGCAACTTGACAAATGCCATGAGAGTTAGGAAAGAGCCTCTGTTAGGTGTGAATCATCACTCACCTACCCACAAAACTACATTTCCATAGAACTCTGAAAACACTGCCCCAACTCTTGAATTTTGCTGATACAAATGCAGATAGGTACAAGAGATCTGAGAGGCAAATGGACAAGAATTCTTCAATAGGTTCACACCAATTATTTGAAAAAAAAATTCTTCTGGGAAAAATATTATGAAGCAGTAATCAGGATGATTGCAAAAATTTAGTTCTATGCCTATTCATCATAGAACTCTTTCAGTAGTAAGAAATGAGAATCAATCTAATTGTCAAGCTATAAGGTTATGTAGTATAAATTCTATTAAAAGCATGAGGCAGATTTAATGTGTTAAAGAAATAGAACATGCAATGACATAGGATGATGCTCTCAAAACACTAAATGAAGCTAGGCATAGTAGAACAATCTTGTTCTCTCAGTACTCTAGGAGGCTGAGGCAAGAGGGTTGGAAGTTTGAGCCCAGCCTGGGCCACTTTGCAAGACTCTGTCTTAAAATTTTAAAAATAAAAGATTTGGGGATATAACTCAGAGTGAAGAATCTGGGTTCAGTCTGCAGCACCATATAACACACACATACATACACACACACACACACTAAAGTAAAATGAACCTAAACAAGAGGAAAAAAACTACATTATTCCATATAGAGTATAATTCCATTTGATTTCTTTTTTTTTTAATTTTAAAGGGGGTAAAATTAAACACAACAAAACAGAACAGAATGGGACATAAGAAAGCATAAATTTCAAAGCTAGACAACCAGAGATCTTCACTCTCTGTCATATTGTCTCTTGTTTTCTTCCAAATGGTTGTCCATATCTTTGCACAAGGTGAGTTCATACTAAATAACATAGCCAATCTTCACAAGATGTCCAGTTCACTGGCTCCTTGCTAAGCTGGGGGAGGGAGACAACACGGAACAAGGCACAGGACGACATGAGATGTTTGATTCTCAGCCAGCACATTGGCAGGCTCAGAGCTGCTCACAGAGAGGTGAGGAGCTCCTTGTTCTCTTGGCACCCCAAGTTAACCGCATGATGCAGGTCCCAAGGCGCCAGGGTCTCTCTCTTGCAGCCACTGAAAGTCTGCCACACTCACCTACTATTTCTTTCTGATGAATTGACCATTACATTTCCAAAGTTCTGAAATGGCCAACAGACCACAGAAAGAATTCTCTTTAGGCTCCTGTTTGAAACCAGCAGCTACACCAATCTGCTGGCCTTGCTTCAGGGCCAGTCCATTTGATTTCTTTAAGGTACACATACGTATCTGTGTGTATTAAAACGTGAATAATAATCATCTCTGAGGAGTAAGACTATAGGTGATTTTAAATTATTTTCTGTTCATCAGTAGTGGAATAGTATTCATTTACTCAATTAATATTACTTTATAAGTAAAAAGATTAAAAATTTTAAATAAAATATTTTTTCAAATAAAATGGTAAAAATAAATACAAATCTTGGATCTTGATTGCTGCATATGGAGCCGATCTGTGCCAGAACTCTGTTAAGTAGATTGCATAGCTTTGAGAGGAAGGCTCCTGCTATGGTTTAAATCAAAAATTCTCCCCAAAGCCTCATGCTTTGGAAGGTGATGGGGTTACAGGGACTGATCCTTGATTTGCTGTTAGGAGATGGAGTCTGATCTGGAGAGGTGAGTCACTACGAGTGGGACCTGGAAGGGTTTATCTCCCTCTCCAGCTCCTCCCTTCTCCCTCTCTGCTTCCTGGCCATCATGAAGTGAGCAGGTCTCTGCCAAGGCAGGCCCTTCCACTACGCCATTTCCACATTTGATTCTACAGATCGTAGAATGAAACTTGTAAAACTGTAAACCAAAAATAACCTCACCTCCTTTAAATTGTGGGTGTTGGGTATTGTGTCTCAGCAACAAAGCAAGTCACAAAGATCCCAAATAAAAGACCAGGATTACGTTCCTGCAGACACTATATCTTGCTGGTATTTGGGGTGAGAGAGCCTATCTCTATCTCAACAGCTTCAACTAAAAACCATTCCCTCTGCCACTGAGTGAACAGCGCTATCTTTGCCACTGATTGAGATTTCTGTGGCTCACATGATGGGCCTTGAAGTCCTTTCATTCCTGACTCCATGTTCTTTTGGCTATGACAGCTGGTCTCCAAGCTTTTGGGAGATATCCAGAATTTTGCAGAATTCTGACTTAGCCAGATCACTGCCTCTGAGGTTAACATTCTAGTATCTGAAGCTGATATTCTGAGGCACCAGCTGCATGATTTGCAGGACTCAGAGAAAAATGAAATGCAGATTTCTCCTTCACATTGAGAATTTCAAGATGCCAAGGTAGAGTATTAGCCAAGCATAAACCTTTCCAAGCACAGTGCTATTTGTGATGGCAGAGGGTACAAACCCATGTGTGAACCTGCTCACTACTCCCCAAAGCCAATTCATCTGTAAGGTACAGGCAAGTAAATTGCTCTGGGTCTGAAAGAGTATCAGTCATTCCAAACTCAAAAACTGCAACAGCAAAAAGAATTTTATTTGGAGGTCTTAGGAATTGCAATTTAGGAAGGGCAGACTTGGACAGCTATAAATCAGTGTTCTAAAGAAGGAACAGAAGTGGGAGCTAATATTAGTAAACAGTGTTATTTATTACAAGGCAGTAAAAAATTTTTTGTTGAGAACAGGTGTTGTGAGACGGGGCTATATGACTCATAGAAAATAAAGAAAAGTGTACATTCTTAGTAAAAATGTTCCAGAAACATTTATATAATAATATTTATATAATTTTTATATAAATTTTAATAAATTTAAATAAATTTAAATTTAAATTTAAATAAATTTTAATTATTATATAATATGTATATAATAAATGTCCAGATATAATAAATATCTTGATATGTATCTTGAGTCTCCAGACACAATGTAATAATCTGTTCTAGAGGCCACTGTCAACAGGTAAATGTTCAAAGTTCACACTACTGGTTCAAGCACTTGCCAGGTAAGTGTGAGGTCGTGACTTCTATCCCTGGTACAAAGAAAAAAAATTCACATTCCCAGGTAGCAGCTGGAGTTATGCATAAGTCCTGCTTTCTAACTCCATTTTGAAAAACTTCACTATTGTTTCCATCCTGTTAAAGGCAGTTCCAATGGGGCCAAGGTGAGGATTAGGTGGACAAACCTTACCTCCTAACATCCCACTAGCAAATTCTGTATTTTGATATTGCAATAATGATCACATTGTTCCATAGTGTATCTGTGTCTGTTTATGGGATAAGGGATAACTGCTGACTAATCAAGGAAGGAAAAAGAAAAATTTAACACTATCACACTGTCATTCTTTTTTTCTCTCCAAATACCCAATTGTGGGTGTCAGACACCTTTGAACTAAAAGAAATGAGTTTCTCCTTGTTTAGCAGCTTGTTATTCAAGGAGAGATTGCCTCTACCAAATTTATTAGGAAGACAATTAGAAATCTGTTACTAGGAGTTTAGTAGTGTGCAGGTCTCAAAAGTGGTCATGTGACTAACACTTTCTCTTCCTTCAATTTAAACTCTTCAGAAAACTCCACCAAAAAGATCTCACAATGATGTGCTGAAAGGAGGAAGTTGCGGAGCCCACCAAGCACATTCCAGCTCTTTATCACTGAAGCTCTAGCTACGCTGCCTGGCTATTTCGTGTCTCACTCTGCTCTGTCAGAATCACAGATAATAATACTCTTGGGTTTCTGAGAGAATAAAATAAAATAGCATAGATAAAGAGCTCTGTAAATCATTTTTAAAAGCCTGTAAACATATCAAAAGCATTAGTGAATTATTGTCATTAGTAATGGCCATTGGCATATGCAGCAAAAGGAAATGACCAGGCACTAAATATATATCTGGTACTTTTAGAAGGAAATAGTTTTCTTTCCTGTGTCCATGTTCACAGTGTACATCAGAACAAAATGTTTCTTTAAAAAGGAAAATACCATCCCTTATTCAACCAAAGTTACATGCTGACCTTTTGTTGTATAGTTTGGACAAGTCTAATAATCCCTCCTAAGTAAAAATTAGTATCATAAGCTGCAAAAAAGAGAAAGATACTGCCTGCTCATGTGTCAAGTCGTGTTGGATATTTCAAACCTTCTTGAAGCAGAAAGCTCTGGACATGGCTTTGAAATGCAGAATATTTTATTTGATTTTCACTAATACATTTCACAAATGCATCAAATGCTGTGAACCAATTATCCCTTGGTAATCTAGGATGCTCAAAGGTAGTATTAGAAAGAGGAGAGTCGTACTATTGTCAACACTTTAAAACATAGAGGGCAGCCTCCTAAGCTCCCCATGGTGAGACTACACAGCTGAACTAAAACATGAAAACTTTTAACACTGCTTTTAACTGGTATGGAATGAATTCCTTATTACACTGCCAGTTGTCTAAGGGAGATCAGTAACTGGCCATAAGGAAATCCTTGCAGAATAAAAGGAAGAGAATTTTTGTAAGGAAAACCTCAGAAGTCACTGCTCTAAATGAAAATAACTCCTTAGCAGTTTGTCAAAGGTATTGCTATGTTCCTAACTAGGTTTAATCAGCCATTTTAGTGAACATGTTTTAAAGGACTATTCAGTTTCATTAGAGGAATCACATGCAACAGCAACAAAGTAGAATTTTCATCTCCAAAGACCTGAGAGTGGTCAAGTGAGACACAGAGTAAGGACCTGACCTCACTGAACTGGTTTTCTTCTCTGAAAAATGAGGGTTCATTCTTCCTTGGAAATTTCACAAACTGGAGACATTAAATGAGATCAGCAATTCAAATGTGTTTTGTAAACTATAAATAGCCAGTATACGGAATAGATGAGGAAAGAAAGGAGTCTTACATTTGATGAACGATTAGCATCACATGAAGGATAGTTAATGCAATATGTATATGCTGTGAAAATTTCACAAGACATTTACAGAAATTAACTGGTTTACCTGGGTGTGGTAGAACACACCTATAATCCCAGCACTCAGGAGGCTGAGACAGGAGGATCACCATCAGTTAAATCCAGCCTGGGCCACATAGTGAGTTTGAGGTCAGCCTGAGTTACAAAGCAAGACTCCATTTCAAAACCAAAAAAAGCCAGATGCCAGCCCCTTCCTATGAGTCAGCATCATTCACAGGCCACGGGGAGGAGAACCATACACCAGCCCTTCCTGTGAGTAGGCACCAGTTGCAGGCCATGGGGAGGGGAACCAGATGCCAGTTCCTTCTAGCATGCAGACTGGGAGACAAGAAGATCCAAGGTCCTCCCACCCCCTTTAACCAACTGACTGATCTGGAGAAACACAGGCTGAGATGACGGCTATTGAAGTAAAATACAACTTAATGGTTGTAGTGTTTAGTATATCATTGATTTTGTCGGCCTAAAACTGGTAGCCTGATCACCTATTTAGACAATATACAGTATAGCGTCCATGGGGGATCTCCTTCTGAAGGTGGTTCCCTTAATTCCCTATTATCTTATTTTAAAATCCTGTATTGTTTTCATTGTTTTGTTTTGTTTCATTTTATTCTATTTTGTTTTGTTTGATTTTATATACCCAATGGAATGGGAAGCTATTTCAAAGATAACAAGATATATTATGTTAGCCATTGTTGATTTCCTGTTATCTTGTTTTGAAGTCCTGTATCACTTTCATTGTTTTGTTTTTATTGGTTCTATTCTGTTCTGTTTTGTTTGATTTTCCTATGTCTGACAGTATGGGACGCTATTTTGAAGACAATAAGAAGCATTATAGTAGCCATTGTTGATTTCCTATTATCTTGGTTTGAAATTCTGTGTCACATTGCTTTGTTTTGATTGGTTTTATTCTTTATTCTGGGACTTTTTTTGGCTTGGTTTTATCCTCTTTAAAATAAGAATCATAAAATTTTAAAAAGAAAGAAAGAAAAAATTTAACTGGTCTATTCAAGCCCCAATTAAAAACATACTTTCTGCCTGAAAAAAAGGGAAAAAAGTAGCAGCATGTGAGTACAAGAATGTATAGTCCTCTTAAGATGCACTGTTATTCTAAAACATAGTGTTTTCAGAAATAAATATCAGAGGGGACATATTTTGGAATTCTAGGTTTATGTAATATCCTATCTTAAGAACTAAAAGAGAAGCCAGAGAAAGAGTATTAACTTAAGCCACACATGGAGTCAGGTTTTGTTTTTTTAATTGTGAAAAGAAATACAAAGTATCTACTGCTGTTAGTGACTTGGCTGAGCAGTGACATATGGAAGCCATGCGTGGACTTGCAGAAAGGCAACAAACCATGGTAATTTTCATGTTGTATTTCTTGTTCATAACACATTCCTCCAAGAATGCTGGTACAGATTTAGAGGGAATTTTTCTACAGTGGGATCAGAAACAGAAGGACTTCCCAAAAGGTACAGATTCAGAGTCAGATCTTAAATGAGAAGGAGCTAGATATTAAGTCCTAAAAGACAAAATGTCAAATAATTTAAGGGATTCCACTGGTCCACACACATTTATTAACTACATCCCATATTCCTTGCTATGCACAACATTAACCAAAACAGGATCCCCGTCCTCACAATCTTACCTTTGATTAGGGGAGATTAAATAATAAGCTGGGGTTGGCAGAGGAATTAATCAAGTGTTGAGAAAGGCTCATGAGAGAATTGCAATTGTCAAAAATTTCTACGAAGAAATGATCAAGGAATAAGTTAGAGCATGATCGGAAGAGCAGGTTTGCCATTTCAGGTCCTCTCCGAGGAGGCCTAGTTGGAGCTGAGAGCTGAAAATGAAAAGGGTGAAGACCCAGAAAATGCTGCTTCAGACAGAAGGAACAGCAAATACCAAGGCCCAGTGGAGGAAAGAATCTTGGCATGTACAGGGAAGACAGAGAAGACAGTACTGGCTAGAGCCCATGAGCATGAAGAAATTTATAGGAGAAGAGTCTGGAAGAGCAGGCAGTTGCCAGATCTTCTAGTGTGTTGCATGCTGAGGTAACTGCAAGCTATCAAAAGGTCTAAAGAGATAAACTGATTTATGTTATTCAAGTTAGTTTGCTTTTGAGATGAACCCAGGAAGGAGAGTAAACAGAAGCTGTTTGGGTAGTTCCTGCAGCAGCCAGAGCAAGAATGGAAATGGAGGAGTGGATTCCTTGGGAGCAGGAATCTGTTCAACACCAAAGCAATTAGTATATCTGACTCTGCACCCTTGCCCTCTCTATTGGATGTCTGGCTTCTGATCCAAAGTCTCTACCACTGGAATACCCAGATTTCTCCTAACCATTTCCCAGAAACTGTATGTTGGTACTGTGTATCTGGAAAAGGTTGGCTGGTAAGGCCATTAATGGGGAATAATTGGCCAAGTACAACTATAGACCATTTGTGTCTCCAGGAAGTAAAATTCTAGAAACTCGGTGGGTAGGGAATGGAGTGTGTTAAGTTCCCCAGGCTAGATATCCACAGTATAAAGTTCTGAGGTCAACATGTAGATCAGAATCCACATGCAGGATCTCTGTACAATGTCAGGGGTGAACAGTGGTATGATCTAAAGAGATAGTGCACTTGAGCCCATGCAGAAATGACTGCATCACTAATACTTTCACACTGTGGCTATAGCTCTGTAGTAGAGCAATTGTCTACTGTGCATGAGGCCCTGGGTTCAGTCCTCAGCACTTCCTTCCCAAAATGAACCTGATACTAATGATAACCTCATTGTTCTTTTAAAATTAACGCTAGGGCTGTGGTCTGGCAAGCTGTGGCCACCCCAGAGCAAGAAGCAAGAAGCAACAGCGTTTCCTAAGATCCATGCCATGCTGGAACTTAGGACGCTGAGCCAACCAGCAACCAGCCTGCCACCTACTGGGGCATGGGCTTAGAATCAAACATACCAACCCCCCCCCCCCCCATTAGCAAGTGTGATCCAGGGATCTTGGCATCTCTTGGGAATGCAGGGAGTAAGGGGAATTTCCTTCAACTATCTCTTTGAAGGCAGATATTTTTATAGCCATTTTGCTTTGTCCTGATTAATGGTGTTGTTCTATTCAATATTCTGTTTTGACAAGTTCTATAATACTGTGTATTTCTTTTGATTTTGCTATACCTGATTGAAAGAACAACTATTGTGAAGATAATGAGATATACAGTGGTGCCTATTACTGTTGTCCTGGTGACCTGCTGTGATGTTCTGTAGCAATTTCACTACACTGTCTCAATTGGCTTTATTCCATCCTGTTTTGTTGTATATTACTACCTCCAAGTTAATAAAAAATTAAATAAAAAATAGAACATGAGAAAACAAGGTGACAAAATACCTCCAAAAACTCCCAACTCCATCAAAGAGGATCCATGTGACATGAATGAGAAGCTCAAAACAACAGAATTATATAAGGTGATTAAAAAGGACATAACAACAACAAAACAGATCAATAAGATACTGAGCAAGCAGAAACATGATATAACTAAACAGATAATGGACTTAAAAAGCAAAAGGAGGGAAAGAGAGTGCTCTAAAGGATATAACTGCATGTATGTTTAAGTGTGTATGATTGATAACCATATTACTAAGTTTTTGTTGGATTATTGAACAGAACAGTTTGCAGCTTCACTGTTTGAATGTTCACTTTGTATGCCTTAATTTTGTAACATGAACAACTGTTTCTAAGAAGATAAAATGTAATTTATCAACTAGTTATTTCTTACTTTTTTTTTTAAATTCTGTATTATTTCTATCCTTTTTTCTGTTTTGCTTTTTCTCTCTTTAAATAAAATTTTTTAAAAAAATTAACACTAGAGTCACTAGTAAATCTTCATGGTAAAATTTTAATTCATTTTTGTATCTTGAACATAATTTACCATAACCTATTCCATCACAGGCTGGTAAATTTTCTTGACAACATAAAGGAGGGAATATAAGTTCTAGAGTCCAAGAGGAATTTGTCTGAATCCATTTTCAGCTGTACCCTAATCCTACTATCTTAGTCATTTGAACTTCCTTAGTATCAGTTTCCAAGGCTGTGTAATGGGTGTTATGAGGATTGTGGGTAGTAGTTATAATGTGCCTGGCTTGTCCTAGACAGTCCATCAGCATGAGAATTATAAGTAGAGGATAAAGGAAACATATTTTCTCATATCAACTTATATAAAAAGAAAAGGCATCTCTACAACTGCAGGTTCTCTCAAGTTCTGACATACACAAGAGGTCACACGAAAGAGGTACTGATTGAAGGTGGCTGAATGCCAGCTCTTCCCCACATTCCTGTTGCTAGCATCACTCAAAGCACCACTCACAAAGTTTCAGGTGCAACCTCATCGCATCCATCAATCATTATTCACCTTCCCTTTTGAGGTTCTGATGGAAACTATTAGAGTTAGGAAGATGATTGAAATATTTTTCCCCAGTCATTAAACTCTATCAAATACAAAAGCTCCCACCAACATCATTAAACAGCCTCAAAGCTCACCAGTGTGGTGAGTTTGAACATATTTGCTTTTCAAGCATAAGAGAAGATGGGTCTTTAAATTTAACTTCTCACTGTGCCCAAAAAGGAAGAATTCCAGCTTGTCACTGATCTTTTATAAAATTTGGAAGAAGCTGCTTCCTTTTTGTAGGCAGGATTTATATGAAACAAACCACCTCTGCTCTGGTGCCTTTGTTTGCTCCGTGCTTGGTTGTAATTAACAGTTTCATTCTTGAGGTTTCTTATCCACAAAGCCTCCCTGTACAAAATGAGTTACCAGAGCTTTATTTCTGCCTTTGCAAAGCAGCCAAGTGGTCCCCCACCAACACTTCTGTCTGAACATTAAATCACAGACACAGTAATTGGACCAGGCCCCACTTTCCAATTCTTTGATATTTCTCCCAATACCTCAGTGTACAAAACACCAAAACTAGGAAAATTTAACTAAAATTTTTTTAGTTTCTGATGTTTGTTTATTTGATTGATAGCAATAACTGGCCTTTCCTTCTTCAAGTTTCCTGTTTAAGTCAGGCCATGGAAGGTAAAGGAATATGTAGAGGAAAGAGAGAAAATATCAGAAATAACTCTGACTTTTGGAAGTTTGGAAAATAAATAGAAGTGAGAAATAAGGTACTCTCATTAAGCAGAGTGAGAATCAAGATCTGTGAGACACTGGGTATTTTCCTCATTTAAGGGAAGTATAAACATTCAGGGGATCAAAGTGACTTGAGTTAGGTTATGGAGCACAAGGAAACTTGATTTCCTCTTGCAGCCTCCCTTACAGGAAGGGGAGGACCACCTACAGTTTAAGAATGTTGGTTCCTTGCCCAAGCCCATTCTGTTAAGAACAGAAGACCAAAAGAGGAGACTGGAAGCCCCAAGATAATACAGGCATTTCTCAAATGGACTTAGTACATCATAGCCCCAAATTAGGGTATAAAAGCAACCCAGGAAAAAAAATTTTTTTGGTACTGGGAATTAAACATAAGACCTTCACCCTGAGCTGTGTTCTTTATTATGAATTGCTCTTTTTACTTTTTGATACCAGGTCTTACTAAATTGCTTAGGCAGGGATCAGACATGTGATCCTCCTGTCTCTGACTCCCAGAGTGCTGGGATTATAGGCATTAGCCACCACGCCTGGAAGGCAACCATTTAAATGGCAGGATTTTAGAGACCCTGAAAAGCAGCCTGGTTCAAAATGTTCCCACAGCAGCCTGAAGTTTGTATCAAGACTCTTCTGAGAGGTACCTCATTCTAACCCTTCAAAAATGCCACTATGGTGGCATTGGGAGGTAGAGCCTCTGGGAAGTGATCAGTTCATGAGAGTGGAGGCTTCATTTGTGGAATTCATGCCCTTAGAAGAAGACAAAGGGATGATTGTTCTTCCTCTGCCATGTAAAGATACAGCAAGAATCCCAGCACTGGGGCTGAGGATTTAGCTCAGTGGTACAAGTGCTTGCCTGGCAAGCTCGAGTTTGTGAGTTCAATCCCCAGTACAAAAAAAAAATCCCAGCAATGGGGTGGGTGAGGCACAGGGGGATCACTGTGAGTTCAAGACCTGCCTAGGCTATAAAGTGAGCTCAAGGGCAGCCTGAGCTGCTTAGTGAGACCCTGTCTCAAAAAGACAAAAAAAAGGGGGGTGAGTTAAACCAGCATCAGCCCACAGCTTTCTTCTGGAAGAAGAAGAAGAAGAAGAAGAAGAAGAAGAAGAAGAAGAAGAAGAAGAAGAAGAAGAAGAAGAAGAAGAAGAAGAAGAAAATTTAGAGATGCATAGGGTATTAAGGCAGGGGAGGTGTTTAATAGCTGTCAGAGAAAGAGATGGAATATGGTTAGGAAAGGCTTCCTGGATGAGGGGATAATGAGCTGAGCCAAGTTACTTCCTGCAGTAAAGACTACCATATTTCACTGATCCAGAGGTGTACTTTCATGTTCATGTTTTAATGTCTCTGAAACTGGGATTTGCACTATAATCAATGGAGATTTATGAAGTTTGTGGGATGTGCTGACTTCCATGAGTAATTATCATTAACAGCACAGGAAAAATCTTGGCCATTTTGTGTTCAGTATATTTGAATTATTTAAAATGTTAGCATAAGTGGAGCATGGTGGTACATGCCTGTAATCCCAGCACTTGGGAGGCTGAGGTGATAGGATCATTGAGAGCTCGAGACCAGCCTGAGCTACAAAAGTGAGCTCAAGGCCAGCCTGAATTGCATAGCGAGACCTTGTCTCAAAAAGACTGATAAATTAATTAATGAATTAATTAAAATAGAATGTTGGTACTAAATATGTGAAGTTTAGTCACCATTTACAATGACTTATAAAAAATTAACTATGATATGGTGTTACCAGAAAAAGTTACTATGTACACACAAAAGCTTGGGAATAGTGTGAAATGGCTTATGCTGGACATTAAGAAAGCAAGTATTTTTTTAATGAGAGGAATGGGTTCTAGGGTTTTTTTTCACAAAATAAGTGTTTTTTTAAAAAAGAAGATACCTATAATTATTATACTTGTTACTATAATACCAAGAAAAGAATTGCCCATCACACACTGTATAACATAGGGAAAGCAGGATAAATGCTAAACCCAGATGACTAAACACAAAGAAAACCATATGAGCAAAGGCTGGTGCTACTGGCTTCCTGCAGAATATAAAATTATCTTTATGGCATCATTTCACAGTTTAATAGGCAAAGTGGAGGGTTTGTCTTTTCTCTATTGACAGTAAATGATATAATATAGTATTTGGTTTCAAGGGATGTAAACCCATTCCTTCTAGCTCATACCAAAGACAATGATGTGGTACAGCCAGCTCACAGCTCCCGGGAGGCAAATGTTGATCCCCTTGGCCACATTCAATGACGTCACAGTAATTTACAATATACCATTGTGGGAATATTTTGACACCTTGGAAACTGAAAAATGCCACAAATCAGGTCTTTGCTTCATTTTTAAAAACTGGTTTAGGGGCCATGGATTTAGCTCAGTGGCAAAATGCCTGCCTGGCAAGTGCAAGGTCATGAGTTCGATCCTCAGTACAAAAAAAAAAAAAAAAAAAAAAAAACCTCTGATATAGCAGATATAGAATTCCTGGATTTTACAGGAATGTGTGTGAAAGTCTTGTTAGGATTTGGAACCAGATAATATAATGTAAAGTTATCAAGAACAAAAATCACCTTTTTTAGGGGTTTACTTTCCTCTTAATGTTTCTGGAACCACAGTTTCTTATCTCTTTTAGATCCACACATGTTTTCATTCTTCTCTATCTCTGAAGAATCATGGGCACCTCTGAAACAATCAGGTTTGGATGAAGTCATATAGTATAATATGAAGACTTACATTTCTTTATTGCTTTTTTTTTTTTTTTTTTTTTTGTACCAGGGATTGAACTCACAACCTCACACTTTCCAGGCAGGTTCTTATGCCACTGAGCAATATCACCAGCCCAAAGGCTTACATTTCTGAGACTGGTTGGGGCAGGTTCTCAAAAGGGAGATGTAGGAGGAAAAAACTGATAATCAGATCAAGTTCATTCTTACCAGGGATCAAACTCATGACCTCAGGCTTGTTAAACAAGCGCTTATGCTGCTGAGCTAAATCCCTGGCCCTCAAGTTCATTCCTAAATGGAGTTGTTAAGATCAAAAAGTGAAATGAAAGGGGATTTAAACAAGCAGCTACAAATACAAAGGCATTTAGAGTTGCTAGAAAGAAAAGCAGAAAGTGGACATGGCAGCAGATGAGGCTGAGGAGATGGGCCAAGGCCAGGCTACAAAACCTTGTCTATTTTGTTAAGGAGTTAAATTTTTATTCCACACTTGACAGTCTCTAAGGCCAAAAGTATCAAAACTGAGAGAGCTCAAGTCTAGATGGCTCCCAGCAGGCCCACAAAGTCCTGAAGTGCACCAAAGGTAACCTAAAGCTGGAATTTCAAAAGTGTCATTGACTGAACCCTCCCATGACTGGACATGCCGCTTATTCTCCTGTAGCCTCAGTTTCTTCATCTGCAAAATAGAGATGAATAATACCTATCATCTTGCACCTTGAAAGGCTATTGGGGAGGCAAATGATAGAATCTGTGAAAACTCTTTTAGGGCTATAGAGCATGCTTCCAGTGTAAGGAATTTACTCATCTAGAAAATGAGGAGGTTGGCTTAGATGGGATCTAATGTTCTTCTCATCCTAAAATTCTACAACTCTGTCATTATCTTAATTATCTGACAATCATGATAAAATTATGGGTTTTATGGACCTGAAACACCACCCTCTCATCTTACCAAGAAACCTTAATGTGAAGCTCTTGGGCTGGGAAACACCACTTCCTAGGTGGTTGTCTCCACAGAAACACCAATAACCATACAGTTATGCAGGAATGTGAACTGTTTGAGATTGAATAGGAAAAGGAAATTGATTTATAAGCCAAGAATAGAACAAACCCTCAAAAAGAACAAAGATTTTCCTTTTGTATATCACATGTAAATATGAAACCTAATCCCCCATTTGGTGACCTCTCTGCTTTATGTAATGCTACATAGTATGCTACAACTGAAACGGCAAATGATTTAATAGTGGTTTTCAAAAACTGTGCATAAAACTTAGAGGTTAGGAATGATGAGGTCGAGAGATTTTTTCCATCCTTAAGTTATCCTTCAACTACTGTGTTTCATGTTCAGAAACCCTCTTGTGTTTGAGGAAAGAAAAAAGGAAACATGACCCTTTTCCTAGAAATGTTTCATTAAAAAGTGATGCAGTTGATGATTAGTAATGGACTGGAACCACTGCTGATTCTCACAAAATGTCAGGAACTGGGCCGATGGTTTTACTTGCATTCGCTCATTTACTCTTCATGAAACCTTTAATGAAGCTGGTCCTCTTCTTAGCCCCATTATGCAGATGAGAAATTAAGGATCAGGTTAATTGGCATGCTCAGGGTTCCAAAGCCAGCGAGTGGCGGCAGTAGGAATCACACTCACAGAGCTTCATGTTTCATCCTTAGTGTCACCTTGTCTCTTGTCACTGCTTAATATGAGTTCCTGAACATTGTTTTTCCAAGCAAAAGATAACCCTGTGAGGATTATAGATGGAGAGTACGGGAAGAGCTTGAAGAGAAATAATGTCACCGTGATAATGAATTTGCAACAGTGAAAATGAAAAGTGTCCTCAGTATCCTTAACAGAAACAATCAACGTGGTCCACAAGAACTGCCCTAATGCATCAGAAGCATGACATCTCTGAAAAGTCTAAGACTTTCAAAAAGTTTTGACCCACAAGTACCATACATAGTTGGCTTCCTTATCCCAGCTAGCAAGGATTTGAGAGAAGACAAAGTATCAGCTGTAGCTGTTTTTCCCTGTTGTTCAGAGTAGGAAAACTTGTGTGAAATAAGACCCTATAGAAAAGATTTTCTTCCTATTTTCATTGTAAGCCCTTCAATCAAATATGTTTTTATTTATTTATTTATTTATTTATTTAAATTTTAAAAATAATAAAACAAAAGAGGACAGAACAAAGCAGATCAGAACAGGACAATGTAAGCAACACAGCACTTTACAACAAGACAACTGGATATTAACAGTAGCTACCATAATGTCTCTTTCTTTGCAATAGTTGAGCATGGCTTCACACACAATAATATCAAACATAACAAAATAGTATAAAACTGTTCAAGAGAATGAAAAAATTACAGGGCATTCTAAACCAAATAACAGAAAATGAACAATAGCTACTATAATATCTCACCTTCCACAAAAAATTTGTTTATACTATCACATATATAAAAATCCAACAAGACACAACATGATAGAACCAGTGGTAATAGAAGAACAAAAGCATGGTAGGACTTCAAAGCAAGAAGATATTAAATCAGCAATGGCTGCCATAATCTCTTGTTTTCTTCAGAATAGCTGTTCATACCATCACATATAATAAAATCAAACAAAACCATTCCCAGTGATGAATGAAAACATTATAAGGATTCAAAGCAATGTAATGGGGAATCATGATTACCCTAAAATCTTATGTACTCTTACAATTTCTTACACTGGGGAGACTATATGGTATTTATACATGTGAGTTTGGTTTATTTCACTTATGAGTATAGTCTCAAGTTGCATCCATTTATCTATAAATATCTCAATGTGATCATTCTTTATAGCTGAGTAATATTCCATTGTATAAAAATATCACAACTTTTTTATCCATTCCTCAGTTGATGAGCACATAGGTTGTTTCCAAATCTGGCTATTAAAAATTGTGCTGCTATAAATATGGGTGCACATATATCACTGTGGTATGGTGTCTTCAACATACCACAGTGGGAATACCACAGTACCATCATGGGAATATACCTAGAAGTGGAATAGCTGGGTTAAATGGGACTTCCAACCCTAGCTTTTTGAGGAATCTCCAGACTGACCTCCACAATGGTTGCACCAGTCTACACTCCCACCAACAGTGCAGAAGAGTTCCTTTTTCCCCGCAGCCTCTCCAGCATTTGTTTTTGGTAGTTTTATTTTAATCCTGGCTATTCTTTCTGGAGTGAGTCAAATATGTTTGTACACAAGCCTATGAATAGACTTTAAAAATACTGTCAAAGAAAATCAAAAAGTTGTATTAGAGTCTTTTGTTGTTGTTGTTGTTAACCATAAATGCTGAATGTTTGTGAGGCATGAGCAGATGAACAAATGACTATATTTGACAACTTGATTTAAGAGAGACTGACAAAGATTTGGAGAGTTGAGGATTTAGATGTTGAACTTTATGCCCCAGATCAAACTGTGAGCAAGCTGTCTATTTTGGTAAGATTTATTAGAACACAGTTACATCCATTAGTAGACTATCTGTGGCCACTTTGACATCCAGTGACAGAGCTGAACAATTGACACAGAGCCATGGTCTACAATCAGAATATATTTGTAATCTTGCACTTTTAGAAAAAAAATTTTTACACCCCCCCCCCCGACTTCGGGAAGTTGAACTGAATACTCAAGCTGTTGAGAATTCAGCTAGTGCTTTAGCATCATCACAAATGTGAGTCTTGAGCACTTGCCTAGCATGTACAAGGTCCTGGGTTTAAACACTAACACCACAAAAAATTGTTAGCCCCTGCATTTATGTACATTATTTTTTCAAACTAGTTTTGATCAAAACTTTTTTTACATCAATTATTTAGCAATTTAATGCCTTTAAAACAATCTGTTTGTCATAGTAATTAAGGTAAGCTGCATTGTACTGCAATCACAAACAACTGGAAGTCTCAACCTATTAACATGATCATGTTGATTTCTTGCTCATAATCCTTTTCTCATGAGGGTTGACTGGAACTGTTCAGGAAGCAAAGACCAGGGAATGGTCTTCTACTCCACCTTCTTGATTTCCAGAAATGATAATGGAGTGGAGGCCACAGTCAAACACACAAGAGTTTCTACCTGGAGGTGATAGATGCCACTCTTCACATTTCATTGCCCAAATCAAGACTTACAGTTTAACAGGGTAAGGGTGTACAGAATAATCTTCTCACAGACACTGAATGTGCACAGTAACTTTATAAGTCTTTATAATTAAATTCAGTAGTTAGGAAGCAAATTGCTGCATTAGACCTCCAGACCATGTATAGCAATCCTCAGTACAACTGAAGCCAGTGTTACTAAAGCAACAATGAGGAGCCCCTTTCCTAAATCCTATCCTATGAAGTAACTTGAAATACCACAGTCTCTAAGAACTATTATTTAAGAAATAAAAACCAGACTGAAATTCCAGTTAGGCTATAATGGTCTACCAGACGTGTTACTTAAAACTCTGTTGATACTAAAATAACTGAGCAAGTAATATTAAAATTATACTCAGGAATTCAGAACACTTTGTATCACTTTATAGTTGTCTGTTCCTGTTTGAAGGGAAAGATTAATTTTTTTAAGGACTTGGAATAGTCCAGGTATTAGTCCTCTATCCACAGAGTACCTAACAAAACTCTTCTCCCATTCTGTAGGTTGTGTCTTTATTCTGCTGATTCTTTTCTTTGTTGTGCAGAAGCTTTTTAATTTGCCATAATCCCATTTGTTGATTCTTGATATTATTTCTTATGCCTGGAGCTCTGTTCAGGAAGTCTTCACCCATTCCTAGGGCTTCAAGTGCTTCTCCTACATTATCTCTCAGCAGTTTCAAATTTCCTGGTTTTATACCTGTGTCTTTGGAGCAGCTTGATTTGATTTTAGAACAAAGTGAGAGATATGGATCTGATGGCAGTCTTCTCCATGTAGATAGCCAGTTTTCTAGGCACCATTTGTTAAAGAGACAATCTTTCTTCCAGTATATATTTTTGATTCCTTTGTCAAAATACAAAAGTAGTTGTAGGTTCATGGGGTTGTTTCTCTGTCTTTTGTTTTATTCCACTGATTTATAAGTTTAATGTGCCTGAACAAAATTGTTTTCATTACTATAATTTTTTAGTATAATTTGAAATCTGTTATTTTAGTTAGTTTCTCATTAATGGGACAAAATACTTGATACACACAACTTAAAGGGGGGAGGCTTATATTTGGCTCACATTTTCAGTCCATGGTAGAAACACCATGGTAAACATGCCCAGATGAGAGGCTAGAGGAGCAAGAAGGGGCAAAGCCCTACATCAGTTTTCTCACCAAAAAGCCCTTAGAGATGAAGGACTCATGAGGCAAAAGGGAGAGTTCTTCCAGGTCACTGGAGAGGTGGTCACACAAGTGCAGGAGTGGCGTTAATTGAGAAGTGCTTGGGAGGACCCCTTGCTGCCTGTTGTGACAGAGATATTCCCACACATAGGACTGCTGGACCATCTGCATGTTTGAGCTTTTCCACAGTGCCCTTCTTGTCTTGGCACCAGCCAACTGTGGACTGAAAAAGCGAGCCAAAATAAACCTCTCTGCCATTAAATTATGGATGTCAGATATCTTGTCTTAGCCATGAAGAAAGTGACTAAGACAGCTGGGATTGGGATGTTTTCACAACATTGCTCTTTTTACCCAGGATTGCTTTAGCTATTCTGGGTGTACTGTGATTTAATATGAATTTTGGGATTGTTTTTTCTAGTTCTGGAAAGAATTTTGTTGGCATATTAATAGTGATTGCATTAAATCTGTAGAGCAATTTTGATAACATTGTCATCTAAAAATATTAGTTCTAACTGGAATGGGGAAAGGAGAAAAGAAAGAAGGGATAGATCGTTATACTACTAATCTCTGTTAGCTCATCAAAAAGAATGGTTTGTGCTTTCATTGTTTAATCGATCATTTTTTATGCCTATATTTTGTAATCTGAGCAATTACCTAGAAGATAACAATATATAGTATATTAACTATTGTTTATCTCCTGTTATTTTGTTTTGAAATTCTGTATCATTGTTTTTATTCTTTTTTCATCTAAAAATTTTTTACTTTTTATTTATTTATTTTTAATTTTAAAGGGAGTAAAATTTAGCACAATGAAACAGAACAAAACAGAACATAAGAAAGCATAACTCTCAAAGCTAGACAACCAGAGATCTTCACTATCTGTCGTATTGTCTCTTGTTTTCTTCCAATTGGTTGTCCATTTCTTTGTATACAGAAAGTTCATATAAAACAACATAGCCAATCTTTCATAAGATGTCCCAGTTCACTGGCTCCTATTTGCTAAGTGGGGAGTGGGGCAAGGGACAGGGACAGGACAACATGAGATGTTTGATTCTTGGCCCTTGTGCTGGCAGGCTCACAGCCACTCACCAGAGAGGGGAAGAATTCCTTGTTCTCCCGGCACCCCAGGTCGCTGCATGGTGCAGGTCTCCGGACGCCAGGATCTCTCTCTTGCAGGCTGCTGAAGCCTGCCACACTCATAGCAGCTCACCAAAGAGGGGGGGAGTGCCTTGTTCTCCCGCCACCCCAGGTCGCCCACATGGTGCAGGTCCCAAAATGCCAGCCTAGGCTACAAAGTGAGCCCAAGATCAGCCTGAACCACATAGGTAGACTCTGTCTCAAAAAGACAAAAAAAAGAAAGAAAGAAAAGAAAGAAAAAGAAAGAAAAAGAAAGAAAGAAAGAAAGAAAGAAAAAAAGAAAGAAAGAAAGAAAGAAAGAAAAGACCATGAATAAATAAATAAATAAATGAGAGATGCCAGGAAACTAGAAGTTAGACTTTAGGAGATGAGGAAGGGGATTGTGGGGAAGATGAAGATAAGAGGAAGAAAATTTAAAATATGTTAAGTGAAATCAATTGAAAAACAAAACATTTTAATAGGAAAAAAAGAATATTTTATAGAAAGCACTCCCTACATCTAGCTGCAGCAGGAATTCTTTGAATTCCTCTGTGTAACTTCAGCCTGCCTGTAGTACACAGCTTAAAAAATGTCTGTCTCCTAGTTTCCACACTGGAGAGCAGAACTGTCTGACCTGAACTTTGAACATATTATTCATCTCACTCCTAAAAATCAGTGCAGGGCCAAGAACCAGAAAAGTGAACATGTGGAGTATGTGTGAAGTAGGGAATGGAGGTCGTGGCACAGCTGGGGAAAATTTGTCTTCTGCTTTTTGAGATTCCTGGGCAAAAAGAGCATAAGGAGGGGTCATCTAGAAAGAACAGAGGAAAATCCTTCTTCGTGGTCTTGTTCAGGCTGAAGACTAACCTTGGTCATGGTCATGGTTAGCTAGTGTGACTGATTATTTTACTTGCTAGAGCAAAGCAGTGCATGGACCTTCTAGAAGAGTCAAAATGGAGCATCTGTCTGTTTGACCTATTGATGCCTGTTATCCAGATGAATTTAAGTTTGAGAAAGTTAAAGCCTCATATTTGGTGACAGACTCAGAGCATTGAATCAGTACTGGAAGGAAGGTGTGTATTAAAAAGAGAAGAGTGGACTATATTAGTCTGCTGGGGCAAAGTAAGCAAAAGTGTTAGTCTATTCATGTTGCTGTAACAGAATACTTGAGACAAGTGATTTATCATGAACATAAATTTGTTTCCTACAGTTTTGGAAACTGGAACTCCAAGATCAAGGTACTGGGCTTTCTTATAGTATGCTTAGATGTCAGGAGATAGAGCACCCAAAAAGGTGAACTCTGGATCTTCATACAGCAGGAAAGTGGAAGAGATTCCACTCCTGCACGCTTTATTTATGGCATCATTAATTCATCCATGAGGCTGGATTCCTCATGGTCTATGTGCTTTCCATGAGGCCCCATTTCCCAATACTATTTCATTGGAGATTAAGTTCCAACACATGAATTTTTGTGAACGTATTCAAACCATAGCATTAAAACTCTCTTTCCTTGTGATTTATCTGCCATTTAATTTAACTACTATATTTTAAATTTTAATTACATTATATTTTACATTTCTAGAAATTCTATTGATTCTTTTTAATACTACTTAGTTATTCTTGTTCATTCCCATTTTGTGTTTATTTGTAGGTATGGGAGAGAGGCTGGGAATTGAACCCAACCCTCATGCATGGTAAGCACATGCTCTAACACTGAACCACATTCCTAGTCCTTTATTTTCTACACTTAGTTTACCATTGCATCTACTACTTCATAAATAGTTTAAGCATAGTCATTTTACTTCTGTTCTAAATAATCCTGTGCTCCAAGTTCTTGAGATCTAATTGTGCCCTCTATTGTTTCTGCTGAGTCTAATTTATGATGGTTTATTTTCTCATACTTTTTTTACTTTTTCCTGATTATTTGTTTATATAAGCCTGTCTTAAAAGTAGGTGCTGGAGAATCTGTCTTCAAGGTATATCCTTCTCCATGCCAGGTGTTTTGAGGTGGTTGAAACTGGAAATAATTTTAAATAATTAACCACCTGAGATTTCCCAGACTGCAGGAGTAGTACAAGTACTAAACCCCACTGTGTTCAGTTTTGGGAAATTCTTGAGAAGATCTCATTTATGTTTTTCCTTTTCATTCCTTTGACCAATGCCTGAGACAGCCACTTTTCCTTATTGGCTTCCCTTTTCCAGAGGATGATTTATTTCTCTTAATTCAACTTTTTGTATGAGGATATGTGTGTGTGAAATCGTTAGGTCTTTCCTCTGTTTAGTTTGCCCACAGAGAACCAGCGTCAAAAGGTCAGGAGATGCTCACAAGATAGCTTGTGCTTCAGGGTCTACTACTAACCTAGGTGACATACTTCCCTCCCTGTAAAACTCACCAGAGTAAAATGACAAAGAATAAATTGGGGAAAAGGTATCCAAATTTATTAATGTACAAAAACATGACAGAAAGCCACATAACCGTGATTACAATTAGCCCAGATGATTTAAAAGTTTATTTCTTTCTCTGTAGAAGGAGAATAGGGTATGTTAGGAAATAGTAAATGTTTTTAGGGGAATTTAGTGAGCTAAGAGAAGACACAGTGGCCTGGAACAAAGTCCGTCAGGCCCTCAGAACAGACAATGGATTGTAAATGATTCATTATGGGACCAAAATAGAGGAAAATGCCATGTGAAGTAAGTTTGTTCCCGTATGTTGAGAGACTTACATCTTTTTTTCCCCTGTGACATGAATTTAGTTTATGGAAATTCAGAGAAGGGATCAAAGGTAATTGGTTTCCTCCTTGCAGACCAGACAGTAAGGAAACAAAGAGTAATTAGAGGAAATCTTCCAGCATTTCTAAATTCCTTTAAAATAACCCTACATTCCATGGTGCCATGTTTGGGTGACAGTACCTGGATTCCTTCATTATACAGCAACAGACAAACCCAATATCTATTTTCTTTACATTCTATTAGAATTCCACATTTGCATGGTAAATAATATTCACATTTGTAAAAGGTTTTTATTTCCTTTCCTTTCAGATGTGTGTTTATATGACATAGTTTTCGTAATGAATAAAGACAATGAGGTGAGCAGTTGGAGAATCTCCCAGAGACGGCATACTTTGCCGGCTGACCCTTCTTTCCATTCTTCCTACTTAGAACACAGACTTAATGCTGTAACTGGTAAGCTGTCTTGTAATTATAAGAAACAAAATCAGGAGAATCATAAAATATTGGCCTTGACGTTCCTGAACCATTGTTCCAAAGCCAGTAACTTTTTAAAATATGAGGGAAATAAACTGTATTTCATTAAAGCTACCATTATTGCCTGAGAAGCAGAGACTTTTTTGCTAACAATGCTGGAATCACCCATTCCTAGCATGGAAGTTGTGTAATATAGTAGTTTTCAACCCTGGCTGTACATAAGGAGTCTCTGTGGATGATGAGATGTTTTCTTATGTTTTGTAGCTTCATAAAATTGCAGCAGAATAGCATGTGTCACATTTTCAAGGGCACAGCTTGCCAGGTAATATGGCCTGGCAATTACCAGAAGAATAGTGCAGGAGAACTAGAGAGCAACATAAAGCCATTAGCTGCCTTCTTTTGTTGGCTATTTAGCCATTTTAGAAAATTTATTCTTTTATTTCTGAAGGATCAGTAATTTTAGTCTATAAGTACATTGACAATAAGCAAATCAGCTTATTTTTAAAAATCACAAATTTATTAACATGCAGAAAACCAGGAGTCAGACCCCAAGTAGAAGACCCAACGAAAGGTTAGATACTGAAAACTCAACACAAATTAGAGCAAGGGCTGGAGCTTGGGCTTCCGGGGAAAGGATGAGTCACAGGTTATGGAAGGTTGGGGGAAGAAGCACACAGAATGCAAAGATTGTCCTGTTATGCAGATGAAATCTCCCAGGTAACCATCACTTGTGGGCATCTCTGTCTAGGCCAGATGTCAGAGTTTCAACCTCTTCTTCCTGGAAAATATCTTTCTTAGGCTGAAAGAGGTATATCAGATTTCTATCTTCTATGTTGATTTCTTTTGTGGTTACAAATTTCTTTTATGAAAGACAGACTTTCAGAATTATTCCTGTGTCTACAGCTTCTCTGAATAGCAGCTCAAAGTATTCTAAAGAAGCAAACCTGGATAAGGTGTTTCACCCTCCCACAAGTACATGGTGAATGGGAGCTCTTTGAGGTTTAAGAACATCTCATATTTCAGTGCAGTATCTCACATATTAGTCAATAAATGAAGTTGCCATTGAAGACCTAGGAAATAATATCTGTTATAATTTACATCGTAAACATGCTCAGAAGCAGGACTTTTGGAAGGGGATTGGGTCAGGTGTGTGCTATAGCTGACTTGCTGTTAGGAGAGGCCTGGATGGAGGTGGGTCATGGTGGAGGGGTTCCGGAAGAGTAGGCCTCCCTCTCTGCCTCATCCTTTAAGCCCTCTTTCCTGGCAGCAATGATGTGAGAGTCTTTCCTCTGCCTAGCAATTTCCACCATGCTGGTTCTGCCATGGACCCAGCTGACCAGGAACCATGATAAGCCAGAATAAACCTCTCCTCTAGGTTGTGGGAGTCAGGTATTTTGTCTTACTGGTAAAGGAAGTGATTAAGACAGTATCCTATAAATTATGGACCTGACACTTGAATTAATTTCCCTATATTCCACTATTTTTAAATTTCTCCTAGATTTTATCACTCTCTGATATTTCACTTTATTAGTAATAGCTAACAATATTTTTTAGCTGTTGCTCTGTGCTAGACAGACAGTACTTTCTTCATAAGTGTTGGCTATTTATCTCTCAGAATAACGTGAAATGGTACTAATGTTATTCTTATTTTGCAGATGAGGAAATTGAGGCTAACAGAGACTAATCTGTTCCTAAATCATAGCTAATCAAGAAACCACTTAATAAAATTTAGTTTACTACTTGAGAGACCATTTATTCTTTCTGTGTTTTTTAATTCTTTTA